>NW_019104536.1:47289-59090 GCF_001995035.1 Momordica charantia | reverse complement strand
AGTTGTTAAAAGAAAAGACTTGAGGCATTTGCTTGTTAACAAAACTAGATAGAGATATTAGTTTCTTAATAAATGAGAGAATTAATTGTGCTCGGAAGAGACAATTATGATATTTGATTTCTTCACTTGTAGATTAATTGCTTATCAATCATGGGATGTTTAATTTATCTGCTCATAAATTCAATTGGTGAAGTCATTAAACTAACACCTTTTAATCATAGATTATCCCTTAGATTTTATTATTTGCATTGATTTTAAAACTCATTGTTATTTCCCTGGCCCACCATCTACTAGTCCTCATGAGACTTCGTCCACCTTGAGGCTAGCTTTGGAGATTTAAATTGAAACCCCAGAGCTTACGAGGGTATCTCAAACCATCCCAACATTTACCACCAAGGCACCTTTTGGGGTTTCAGTCTCAATATTATTGATATTTTCCTTTTATCCTTCTAAGCATTCTTTTCCTAAGCCAAGATCTTCTTGATGATTAGAAACTTGTATATCATAGCGTTCTTTTTTTTGGTGCACGTACTTGCACTTTGTGGTCAAGCAATCTCCAATTGTCATTACTACTGCGACTGCCTACTACTGTTCCTCGAGGCTGCTGGGTTAAGTATTAAAGTCAGAAAAAATAATTTACAAATAATAAACTGATCAATATAAATCATAAACCAATAGAGAAAAAATTATTGAATCATAGGACGAAAATTAGGCAATTCCAACATGTACTAATGTTTGGAGAAATAAATGAATCACCGACGAGAAAATTTCTAAACCAAACTAAGAAATCAAGTAATTCAGAACATGTATCCAAGAAACGTAATTACAACAAGTTCATTAGCATATTATTAGGCAAACAAATTCAAAGACAAAAACCATAATTACATGCATGAGACAGAATATGAAACTGCAACTGCAAAAATCGAAGGTACATACCTCCTGCAGCTGAGGCAAAATTTTCCCATCAGAAAACAAGTCAACAACAATTCCTGAATATTACAAATCAATATCAACAATACAAACCAAGAGCTTAATTTCTAGTTCCTCTAGAGAACAAAGAAGAAATTAGTTAATATAAAAAAATGTGATCAAGGTTTGAAATGTGGACCTCGATGGAAATGTCAAGGTCCCAATTTTATTCGATGAAAATTTTTGAAATTTTTTTGGAAATCATTAAAATGTATGAAAATTATTTGAATTAACTAACGAAACTATAATTGTGAATTAATTAGGCTATAATTGACTATTTTTAATAATCATACATTAAAATAACAATAACATTTGTACAAAGATGCTTGACGTCGACAAAAAGTTTGGACAAAATGACGGCAAATATATAAATATCTATGCAAATTGTTCAAATTAGTTAATAAGGGAGTGGCTGAATCCCAAATTCCTATTAACATGAAAAGAGGTTGGGCAGCTGACACTTCTTCTTGGAGGATTGAAATTAAAAAAGGAAAATGAACTTAAAGAAAAAAAACCCAAAAGTTTGTCCCCAATCCTAGTACCACATTGAAACCGTTGGGGAGGCGAGGAGTCCTTTATAAAATCCCTCCTCCTCTCTGTGTCTCTTCTGAAGCATCGCTTTAATATTTCATGGGCTAATGGCTATTAAGCTTTAATCCACAGGCTGTCAATGAGTGTAAAAAAAAAAAAAATTGATTGAAGTTTTTGACGAAATTTTGTGAGATATTGAAATTTTGCTAAAGTCGCTGACTTTTGAGGAAAATTGAATTTTCCCCTTGCTTGATGTGTCAAACTTGTCGACATTTGCTCAAAAATTGGAACATTGGATGTGATACAAAACTAGAATTGGAGATTTTTTTAAATAATGAGAAATAAATTTTTCATTGATATGATGAAACATACAAAAGGAAGGAGAAAACCCCATATTTTATTGTTATGATGAATTATACGATAGAAAGGGGAAACCCCCAAGCAAAAAATAACTATAATAAGGCCCTCCAACTCATCAAAAGATCGTTAAGCTATATTTAAGAAGACTGTGATGGTTGTAGTATGAGATAAGATTTATTCAATATTAAGTAGTCAAATATCCCTTGTCAAATTGATTATCTTCGTAGGTGCCATGGGGAAGGATTTCTTGGAAGAAAACTTTGGGTACTCCTATAGCTAAGGAAAGATCCTTCAGTAAGGTTGGTTTGGTAGATATAGTTTGGAGCATTTGGTTGGAGTGGAAAATAAGAGATTTTTCATAGTAAATCTTATGTTGAATGGGAGAAAACGTAATTTATTTCAATGATTCACTTCTAAGTTTCGATTCTCCCAGGTACGGAGATGTAAATAACGTCGGGCTGTATAGTTCTTGTGGCCCTTATCGCTCTAAATTGAAGATAGTTAAGTGGGTCGTTAGTAACTAAACATGGGTTGCTAGTTTATGTGACTGTTCTTTGGGTTCCCATAGTTTTTGGACCTTGTTTCTAGAGGGCACTTCTTTGGAATTGCCTATCTTAGCAGCATCTTGTACTCCTTCAAACGGAAGTCTTGTTTCCTCATATACATATATACATACATATAACCACGAGTTTTTCATACTTCCTGTGATCGAGTTTATCTAAAATGATATTAATGGATGGATGATAGAGAAGATGATGGGGATTTAATTGTCTGCTGCCCGATCTCTTTTCATGTAACTCTCTCCACAGATAAAAATTGTGTAAGAACAGTGAAATAAGGGATAAATGCATGAAAGGACAAAAACATAGTGCATATATTACAACTTCGTTCCCTAGAAAACCTAGAAAAGTAGAACTTTACCAGCATAACCCCCAGAGATTCTGACTGATGGGTCAAGGGCATCACCAATATGAATGTTGAGTATCCCGCCATCATGAGAATGCTTCTCAAGATCAGATAGCCCAAGGAAATCTCTTGCTTTATCAATTAGCTAAATTGTTCATAAACAAACTGTTCAAGACGAAATCACGGCAAAGATCAAAAAGATAAATGTAGTTTTAACTTTTAAGTAGCCATTTCAAAAGCAATTTCCTATACAACAGTCAGAATCAGTATATTCTTTCAAACACTGGCAACCACTTAAAATTTTAGAAGTTAAAATTATTGAGAAGGGAGAAAAACAGATCAATGGTGGGAATTGGGATAGATCCGAGACTAGCTCTCCTTACCACTCTATTTCACATCTTAAAGGGGTCAGACTAGGTCCAATTATTTTTACATGTAATTCAAGGTCAAGACAAGAAGTGTAAGTTGCAACTTGTCAACAAAATGATATTTGAAGAATTTTTCTCCATCAAATTTAAAATGAGAAATCCTACTCTACTGAAAATGAATCTCTCACTTATGAAAAATTTGTCATCTCCATTCTATAATTAAATCCAAGTCTTTTACATAGTTATTATAAAAAAACGAGCCTAGCAAATAATTTTCAAGGACACGCATCTAAGAGAGAAAGCAAGCCAACTCTGTAAAGGTACTTTGTAGAAGTTTATAAACCCACACCTAGTCACGGGTTCATCTTTTTTTAGTAAGGAAGGGAAAATATTTGAGGAATGAATATTCAACCATAAGAAAGTGGTGAGAATTATAAGCTTTACAACCATTAGTTTTGTTTCTTCTACGCAAGTGGCTCAGAGAAGTTAGAAATAAGCTTTCACCAGCATTTCAGGCAGGAAAAGACGAATTATAATCTCAAAAGGGTAAACCAAAAGAGATTCTTGCTGTTATGATTTTAAATTGCAGCAGAATAATAAACTAGATCTATTTATAGCAATTGCAAACATAAAGAAGAGAGAAAATTGATGGACACAGAGAACTTACGTTCTGACTAAGTCTACATCCACAGGTGAAGACAGTGAGAATATTTTCACTAATATTTAGGACAGGATTACAAAAGAGCTTGAGAAGCAATTTTCTCCGTAACCCAAAATATTAAACTCTCCAAAAATTAATTTCCAAATGCAATTGGAAATTAATTATAAATTAAACAAATAGCGAAATTCACTCAACTCACAATTTCACTCAAACTCACCATGCTTGAGAGAACTTAGGTAGGTGGCCTCCTTAAATAGGCCTAAAGCCTCCAGCCAAATCCCTCCACTTCCGATGTAGCACAGGAGGTGAACACCACAACACTTACAACAAGAAAAGGCCAGGCGGTTAAAAGGGAAATCCAGACTCAATCAGACTGGAGGCAAACTAATTGAAAACTTTGAAGGTTCTGCAAGATCCTAAATTCCCCTCTTCCATGGGCGCAATGAAAGATAAAAAATGATAGGGGGAAATTAAAAAAAAAAAAAAAAGATCAAAGATTTATATTGATTCACTCTCAACTTTCCTACGTCCTATCTCCTGCAAACTCAGCAAGATTCCTAAACTGATGATGATTTAACCTAAAGATCCATAAACTTCTATTTTCTCACGATCCAAAGTAATGCTTTGCTCTACATCTTTGAGGATGGATCTAAAATGATTTACCGTGTGCTGAACTTATAGGAAAATTCTTGGTCAATCCTATTTCTATTTGGAACCGTTGGATTTATTAATATTTGTGTAAATATTAGGTGTCAATATTAGTTGTCAATATTTAGTCTTTATTGTTGATATTCAGTCTTTATGGTGTTTATTACTTTCCTTGTTTGTAGTAGGTCATTCTCCTATATAAGAAGACCTAAGTTACATGTTTGAATTAAGGAGTATATTTTTTACTCTCTCAAATTAACATGATATCAGAGCTCAGGAAGTAAACCCTAACTCTCAAAACCCTAGCCATCATCAAAAATACGAAACCCTAATTTCAAAACCCTAGCCGTCAATCAAAACCCTAGCTGTCAATCAAAACCCTAGCCGGCATCCATTCCTCCTTCCGATAAGTCTACCTCCGACGAACTGCCCACGAGAACGCAGCTGTTGCCGTCGATCCGTCGTCCTCACCKTCGATCTGCACCGGTGACATCCGCACAGATCCGCCGCTACTCCCATCCGCGACGCAACCTGTCGTTCGCCGGTCTCCGTCATCCGCACAGATCCACCGCGACGTGACCCCTCATCAGTCGACCTCCGCGTCCCTTCGTCTGGTATTCGCGATCGCCCATCTTTGCCTGGCGCACATCCTTGCCGTCTTCGATCCGCCAGCACTCTTGTCGGTCACCATCTTCTGCTCACAGTCGACCTCTTCTGCTCGCAGATCTCACCGCCGCCTCTGTAATCACCGTCAATCCTGTCCGTCGGAGATTTTCTAAGTATTGCATTGTTCAGGGCTTTGGTTCAAATCGGTTCGGGTTGGTTCATCTGCCGTAACTTATTCTGACTTGGTTCGACTCTCCTAGTTATGGTTATCTCATTTCTAATATCAATTTGTGGCCTGATTTGATTTGGTTAATTACTATCTGGTGGTGTGATTCTGTTGTCAGTTTTTTGTTCAAGCAAAGTTGTTCAGGACAAGTTGTTTATTTAAAATGGTCCAAATCTCAACTGACAATGGTAGWGAAATGTTTGGTGATAGTCGTGGTGACTCAAGTATAGAGCAAATTCATCAAATCCTAAAATTGCTATCCTCCAATTTACCTTCTAATAACTCATGTGTATCCTTGACACAAACAGGCATTTATTCTAAGACTTTCTCGTGTAGTAACTCATCTCTATGGATTATAGATTCTGGAGCTTCTGATCATATGACAAGTTCTTCTAATCTCTTTGAATCATACCTTCCTTCATATTCCAATGAAAAAGTTAGAATTGCATATGGTAGTTTTTCTTCTGTTGCAGGCAAAGGAACCATTAAATTGACTGAGACCATTTCGTTACAGTCTGTCCTTCATGTAATCTTTTATCTGTCAACCAACTTTCTAAAGATTCTAACTGTCGTGTTACTTTCTTTGAATTCCATTGTATTTTTTAGGATCAGAACTCGGAGAGGATAATTGGCCGCGGTAGGATGATTGATGGTCTCTACTACTTTGATGAAGGTACCTTTAGTAATAAAATAACTCAGGGTCTTAGTAGTATTAGTTCTCTTCCATTGTTAGGGAACAAATTATGCTTTGGCATCGTAGACTAGGACATCCCAATTTTTTCTATTTAAAATATCTGTTTCCAAAGTTATTTAAGGGAATTGATTGTTCATATTTTAATTGTGAAAGTTGTTTTTTAGCAAAAAATCATCGCTCCACATATTTTCCAAAACCTTATAAAGCTTCCAAACCATTTTACTTAATTCACAGTGATGTTTGGAGTCCTTCTAAAATCAGTACTCATAGTGGAAGAAGATGGTTTATTACTTTCATTGACGATCATACTCGCTTGTCTTGGGTTTATTTAATGTCAAAAAAATCTGAGGTGAAAGACATTTTCAAAAACTTTTACGAGATGATTGAAACTCAATTTCAAACAAAAATTTGTATTTTACATTCTGATAATCGAACTGAGTATTTTAATGAGTTTTTGGGAAATTTTTTGAAAGAAAAAGGTATGGTTCATCAGTCTACTTGTCGGGATACTCCTCAACAAAATGGGATTGCTGAAAGAAAAAATAAGCATTTACTTGAAGTAGCACGTGCTATAATGTTTTCTATGCATGTTCCAAAATATTTATGGGGGGAAGCGATTCTCACAGCGACCTACCTAATAAATAGGATGCCTACTAAAGTTTTAAATTTCAAAACTCCCATTGAGTCATTTAAAAATATTTTTCCAACATCCCGCATATATTCTGATCTACCTCTCAAAGTTTTTGGGTGTACTACTTACGTTCACACACCTAGTCATTTCAGGTCGAAACTTGACCCTAGCGCTATTAAATGTGTTTTCTTAGGCTATGCTTCAGGTCAAAAAGGTTACAAATGTTTTGATCCTCAGACAAAATTTTTTTTGTGAGTATGGATGTGTCTTTCTTAGAAAATCAACCATATTTTACCCAAAATTCTCTTCAGGGGGAGAAAATGAATTTGAAAGATAATTTTTGGGATATTTCTGTTCCCCTTCCTAGTCCTACCTATTTGGATTTTACTAGTCCTTCGATGCCAAGCATAGAAACTATCCAATCAGGGGGAGAAATACTACAAAACGATTTTGCGWATYCTAGTTCTGAGTTAAMGTTTTATACTASAAGGAAATTCAATCAGAGGAACCAAGATCAAATAGTTACTCCTTCACAAAGCCAATCTGAGACTCYGAGAAATRAAACTGAACTGTCTGATAATCCTCCCTCTTCAACMTTGTCTGGTAATCCCTCTTCTTCAAATTTTCAAAATAATTCACCTGTTGTCTCTGACCTTGATGTYCYCATAGCCATTAGAAAAGGYGTTCGAAGTTGTACCAAATATCCTATTTCGAACTACATTTCATATGAAAAACTATCAAATAGTCATAAGGCCTTCACATCTAGGATAACTAATTTGTTTGTTCCAAGGAATATACATGAAGCTTTAGAAGATCCAAATTGRAAACTAGCTRTCATRGAGGAGATGAATGCTCTAAAGCAAAAAAGTACTTGTGAGATAGTAGAATTGCCAAAGGATAAGAAACCAGTGGGATGTAAATGGGTGTTTACCGTAAAATGTAATGCAGATGGTAGCATCGAGAGATACAAGGCTAGATTGGTAGCTAAAGGCTTCACACAAACCTACGAGATAGATTATCAGGAAACGTTTGCTCCTGTTGCAAAAATTAACTCTATTAGAGTTCTTTTGTCTCTTGCAGTTAATTCAAATTGGCCTCTCCACCAACTTGATGTGAAAAATGCTTTTCTCAATGGCAACCTTGAGGAAGAAGTTTTTATGGATTTGCCACCAGGTTTTGAAAAAGAACTCGGTTGGAATAAAATCTGCAGATTAAAGAAATATCTCTATGGCCTCAAACAGTCTCTTAGAGCTTGGTTCAAACGATTTGGAAAAGTCATATCGAGTTATGAATTTCTCCAGAGTCAAGCTGACCATACTATATTTTATAAACACTCTAAGAATAATAAAATCTCAATTCTGATTGTCTATGTAGATGATATTATTCTCACTGGTGATGATGAAGCTCAATTCTGATTGTCAAGAACTTGGGAACATTAAAATATTTTCTAGGAATGGAATTTGCAGGATCGAAGAAAGGTATATTCGTTAATCAAAGAAAATATGTTCTTGACTTACTTGGAGAAACAAGATTGCTTGGTTGCAGGATCGCAGAAACTCCTATTGAACCTAACTTGAAATTACAAGCAGAAAACGCAGAAGAAATAAAGGATAGAGAGCAATACCAGAGACTCGTGGGAAGATTAATTTATCTGTCACATACACGACTAGATATTGCATTTGTTGTAAGTATGGTAAGTCAATTCATGCATGCACCTGGACCAACTCATTTTGAAGCTGTCTACAGAATCTTGAGATATTTGAAGGGAACTCCTGGAAAAGGTATTTTATTCGAAAAGAATAACCACTTCCAAGTAGAAGTTTATACTGATGCATATTGGGCTAGAAGTACTACCGACAGAAGGTCTATTTCTGGTTACTGTTCCTTTGTTGGAGGAAACCTAGTTTAGAGCATTGGCTGGAGGAGCAAAAAAACAAAATGTAGTGGCCAGGAGTAGTGCTGAAGCAGAGTTTAGAGCATTGGCTCATGGAATTTGTGAAGGTATATGGATCAAAAGGATACTTGAAGAATTGAAGATTCCTCAGCCGACACCTATACGAATTTATTGTGACAATAAGTCTGCCATATCTATAGCTCATAACCCAGTGCTACATGACCGAACCAAACATATCGAGGTTGACAAATATTTTATTAAAGAGAAGATTGATGCAGGTACAATATGTATCCCTTATCTTCCGACAACAGAGCAAATTGCCGATGTTTTAACCAAGGGACTTCCAAAGAAACAATTCGACAATTTAWTCAGCAAGCTGGCTATGGACGACATCTTCAAACCAGCTTGAGGGGGAGTGTTGGATTTATTAATATTTGTGTAAATATTAGGTGTCAATATTAGTTGTCAATATTTAGTCTTTATTGTTTATATTCAGTCTTATGGTGTTTATTACTTTCCTTGTTTGTAGTAGGTCATTCTTCTATATAAGAAGACCTTAAGTTACATGTTTGAATAAAGGAGTATATTTTTTACTCACTCAAATTAACAGGAACGTTCGTTTAATCATTTTTTTGACGTTGTAGTCTTATTGATTATAAAATTCGTTAAAATGCTCTCCTCTTTTCCATTACTAAGCTTTTCATTTCTTTGATCTAATTGGAGATCTTTTTTGTAACTCTCTTCTTTTTTTATTTCATATAATCAATGAAATAGTTTTTTATAAACAAAATAATATTATGTATAATAAATTACACCATACTAAATTTAACAATTAGCTACTTTTTATTTCTAATTAAAACTGAACAATTAAAATTAGAGGGACTAAATTAAGTAATTAATTTTTATTTTAATAATTTTTTGTGGTTTTTAAGATTCAATGCTCAATAGTAAAATTAACGACCCAAAGGGGAAAGAAAAGAACGAGGAAGATACATGAAGATAATCTACGTTGTTTCTCAACTTCTCAACTTTCAGGAACAGGTAGGCAAAAAACAAATTTAGCTTACGATTCCATCAATCTCCCAACCTTCAAGCTGCAACGAGGGCCATGAAGTAAGCATCAAATGGGCAGTAGTCCCCCCTCCCTGAATAATAGCAGTTTAAGATTTCAGTTCGGTCATGAAATCACTAACTTGGCAAAGAAAATTTTCATATTTATTTCAAAAAGGTTGTCATTATTGCAGAATGAAGACATTTACCAATCCAAATATAGCAATTGGACCTTTTGGAATTATAGCTGGCAAGCTAGCAAACTCATCCTACAAGATGCAAAATACACAGAAATTGACAGTAAAAATAAATTCACAACTCTACAAAATAAATACAAAAAATGGTGGGTAATTATACTAAGCTTTTGAGCATAAAGAAACAATATAAATTATAAAATAGGCAAAAATGAGAATTATTGGAAGTTGAAACAGTATCCTTTTGATCATTACACCTATTAAGAATGAATAAACTACCGGTGAACCCAAAAGCTTAAGCTTTTGGTTATGGTAAATTTAATAATATATGAGATATTTAATCTAACACTCCCTTCACTTGTGGGCTTGGAAAATTGCAAAAAAACTCAACATGAAGAAATCATAATAAATAGAGAGGAAACAACAGTGCAGGGGTTCAAACACAGAACTTCCCGCTCTGATCCCATATTAAGAATGAATAAACTACCAATGAACGTAAAAGCATAAGCTAATAGGTTATGGTAAATTTAATCATATATGAGATATTTAATATTGTTGGTTTATTTGCGAATATGAATTGTAATTAGGTGTAAATATTAATTATTATTCTATCCTTATTTACATTCCTTTTATGTGTTGAGCCTTTCTCCTATATAAGAAGGCTATGTATTTCTTACTTAAAAATATTGGAATACAAATAATTTTATTCCATCAAAACTAAGTTGGTATCAGAGCGGGAGGTCCTATGTTCGAACCCCTGCATTGTCGTTTCCTCCCCATTTATTATGATTTCCACTTGTTGGGTCTTGATGTTGTTTTCCAAGCCCACAAGTGAGGGGGAGTGTTAGAATCCATATAAATGAATTAAATTTACCCAACCCATTAGCTTAAGCTTTTGGGTTGAGTGGTGGTTTGTTCATTCTTAAGAAATATAACAACATCCGACGAAAAATACAAAAGGAAAAAATGACTAAATATTAGTTATTTACAATGATTTCATGTTGAAGTTGAAATACGCAAGAAAAATAATTCTACTGCAGTAGTACTGAAAACATTGTTTAAATCTAATAAAACTAATATCTAGTGTTAGTCTTTTGAATACTCCCATTGATAATGTTATTACTTGAAATGAAAAAGATCACTTTGATCAAAAGAAAAATAATTCTTTCCTAATTTCAAAGAATGGATACAAGAGTGGACTAAATAGCAATTACAAGGAAGAGAAAAAAAAAGGAAAACAAAACAAACAAGGAGACATTTACCTAAACAATCAAGGAAACACTTACCTAAACATTCATGGAAACACTAAAAAATTTAAAGTTTTTGAAGAGATGTTCACCAATTTCTCCACAGTGACTCCCTATGGTATTTTTCAGTTTTTGTTTCAACAGCATTCTTTTCTTTTCTAGTGCGAGTAGTCAAGTTGTGTGGTACACGGGTTTCTGTTCAGAGTTGAATTATCAAAGTTTGTTGCCTCGATTTTCTTCCTCTTAATGTCTTGATTCTCAAGTTTTGGTGTGGCCATGTAGCTAGGTGCTCCTGCGGTCGTGGCGAGTCTCTTAAGGGGGGAGGATTCAATCTTTTCTTCTTGTTTTTGTTGTCCAGGTCTTTCAAGAGAGCTTTGCTGTTGAGGTTGATAATTTGATAAGGGCTTCTTTAAGTTCTAGAGTGGATTCCTTGCTGCTTAGTGGCACTTTTGTTTGATGAAAAAGTTTTCGTTTGTCAATTCTGATGGTTCTAGCTGCTTCTATTGGTTCAAGCTTCCAAAGTTTGTTTGCAGATGGTTTTTCTGTTGTAATAGAGAGGCTTTTTCTGAACTTTGCTTTTAAGTTTTCATGTCTTTTTTAGTTGGGCTAAGAAGCGATTGATTAAGACGTTCTGTGAATAGTGTTCTTTTAGGGCCTTACCTTTCCAATCATCACGAGCATAACATTTGGACACTACCACCATTGTCCCCCAATCAATTTCCAGAACATCTACATCTTTTTTAACACATTGAGCTAGGTTAAAAATTCTTCTTCACTACCTTTCCACTATAGGTTTCCGGTGTTATAAACTAGCTC
>NW_019104536.1:0-37161 GCF_001995035.1 Momordica charantia | reverse complement strand
CAGAATTTTAAGTTAAAAGGTACTAGTAAATTATTTCTGACCGGTAATATGATTAAGTTAAAAATGAATATACTATACACGTATTGTTATTTTGTATATGGTAAATTTGAAAATTAAATCTAGACACCTAATTATATAAATATCTAAACATTCTAATATTTATATATTTGTTAAAATAAAAGCCCGTCGTGATGTACCCACGAAAGATTATCAAGCTACCTATATTTCTTTATTTTTAATAAATAAATAAAATTATAAAGTCTAAATCTTCAGTGACTAGAGATAAATTTTTTTTAATAAATAAATAAAATCTTAAACCTTAAACCCTAACCTTTTATGTTGGAAAATTCAAACAAGAATCGTCCAAAAAATAAGCAAAAATATAAATACTACATTTGTCTAATTATTTATTAAAATATTGTTATTTAAATATTAATGAAAAAATTTGCATTAAATGACCAATCATTCTCGGCGAGAAAAAAAATACATTTTAAAATATAATAATAAATGGAATAGAATGACATTTATTATTGACAATTTGAAAAAAAAATAATACAAAATCTAGATTTGTAAATATTTTTAAAAAATGGACATGTGTAGAATATCACGTGTAATATGATTCGTTAGTGACAAATTCTATAAAAAAATTTAAATATACATTTTGAACCATTTATTGGAATAGGAGTGTCATGGCTTGGGTTGATATACACTTTTTACAACCAACTCAATTGTTCATATTATAAATTTTTACCATTGATAATAAGTTCGGTTTGTTTAGTTCAACCAAAAGATATTTTAGGTAGATTTTGAAACCAACCAAACTTATATAATTTTTTTAAATCCAACCTAACCTAAAGAGTATGAGTTGAGTTAAGTTGGTCAGTCTTTTACTTTTTCTCTAGGTAATTAGATTTTTGAACACCCTTAGCTTGGATAAACGAAGAAAATAATATTTTTTAAGAAGTCATTGAGAAAATAGTTTAATTTGGTCTGCTTATGATGCCAACAAAGTTTGAAATGTCGATGTCGATGGAAAAATCGAGGTCTCAATTTTACGGATACGTCGATGTCGATAGATATTTTTAAAAAATTATGAAAATTGTTTGAATTAGTAAATGAAATTTTAATTGTAGTTTAATTGGACTATAATTGATCACTTTTAATCATCATATGTACAAATACGAGTAACTTATGGAAATGTCGATGTCGATTGAAATGTTGGAACAAGATAATAAAGATTGATGGAAATGATTTGAATGAGTACTTAGTTCAATGTTGTTTAATTATGTTTTATTGATAATTTATAATAAAATATAGTACTTAATTAGATAATTGAACAAAATATTGAATATCCATATATATAAGATGGAATATAAAATTCTATTATTATACAAGTGGGTATAATACATAAATTAAAACAATTTGTTATGATTGACCAGACTTTTTGGACATGATTTAGTTTTATTCCACTCCACATTGGACGATATACAAATGCTAGAAGAGCTTGTATTACAAACCTCTCTTTTGTAGGCTTGTAAAAGGTATTTAGAGTGGGTCTAAAGTATCTTCCCATGAAGGCAACATAGTCCGGCCTAACGGGTGGGTGGATGGGTTTCCTTGCGCTTGCTAGGAAAAAAAATACCAACAAAGGGAAAAAACGACTTTCTTTCTGAGTTGATGTCGAGCCTGGCAACATATAGCTCGACTTTTAGTTCTCTGTATGCGAAACCTACCTCATTTCATTCCCTTCTTCCAAATACTCCCTAAATATACGGAAGAATAATACACATTCGAGGATGATGTGCTTACACCATCTCAGTCAATATGTCATTAGAGGAGAGTATTATCTAATATAAAGTCTTATTTCCAACCATGAGATGCCTACACACATTTAAAATATTGCTTTTGTAATTGCTTTTGTTTATTTATTTGTTTTTTTGGGAGATCTCTACAATTAATCACTTCTTCACTACAAGGATTCTCAGAAGATGGACGATATTACTTATAAACACTGAAAAAATACTTTATATTAGATAGAATTACTTTGCAAAATTTATCTTTCAATAACATAATCAACTTTTAAATACTATTCAAATAACATAATTACTACTCGGAGAAAATTTTATTTGAAAAACTGTTTCACTTAAAAACATTAGTCGTGGTCCCAAACTAATACTTACAATTATTTGTAACTATTTCATGGAGTAAAAATTGACCCATCTTCCAAATTTGTCCCCCCATGGGTAGAGAAGAAGCATAAAACTTGTTCAGGGGTCGTTTATTTCATGAGAATCCAAGTTCCTATTAGACGGGCATCTGGATTACTACGTTTGTTTTTTGTGGAAATGTAGATGCTCATACTCGACATCCAAGTTGTTTTGGATGTCATTTTGAAACATGGGTTTCCATGATTCCAGATCATCCTATATTGACATTTTTGTCCCTTCATTATTTTTTTCATATCTTTTCTTTACTTTAATTTGTAATTTTATAATTTAAATAAATTAATGTACTCAACAATTTTATGCAATTAAGTTTATTTATATCTTAAAATACAGATAAAATAAACTTTAATTAGATTATATAATATCTCCTTTTACTTTTAATATTTCGAAGGATTTATTATGAAAAATATCTACTAATTTTAACAACATTTTTTTAACGATTAGCTTACATTTGATATTTATCTTCTTAAAATAATATAATTTGATAATATAATAAATGAATTTCAACTCTGAKAACATTAATTATATAATTGTATTTCTTGAAAATTATTAAAGTTGAAAATAAAATTTATATTCAATATTAATTACTTTTAAACTCTTGTATTAATATGAATTCTACCAAATAACATATAGACGACGCAATTAATATAAAAAACCAAAATATTAAATTAATTCTAAAAAATCTATTATATTTATATATAAAATTATATGAATATTCGTAAGAGCATTTTTGAAACATTATATAAATTTAGAACATTCTCATGAATAAATATTGCAAAACGGCTATCTAAAAATTTTCGAATATCCTTATATTTTTTCCTACGAAATAGACATGGACATCTAGATGTCCACATATAAAATTCCGAACATAAAAAATTACAGGCATTTGAAGAAGACATCTACATTCTCAAAAAACGAATAGCCTCTTGTTTGTATTTCCTAAAGCTCATAGAAGAATTTAATCTTGACATGTACATAATTCAATTTGTCAAAACATTAGTTACATCCTAGAGGCGAGAAGTTCAAACCCTCAACTAACTATTGAAAAAAAAAAAGGTTCTGACATCCAATCTATCATCATATTTAGAGAAAGGTGACGTTAACTCTGGGGCCAAGTGTTTTACAAAGAGTGGACATAATTCACAGCTCCCACTCTCCCACCCCTTCAAATCAAAGAAAAGAATTCCTGATACTGAAGAAATTTGTAGTCGCAAGGGGGGTCCAGATAAATAGTCATTCTCAGTTCATCTTCAGGATTTACAGGTGTTTTACAAGTACGAGATTTTGGAAAGATTCTGCAACTTGCAGGTGCTGATTTAAATAAAATGTTAAGAGTGATGAAAGGGGTCTTGGATGTCCTCACCCCAGAATTGCAACAATTAACGCATATGTTCCACTAACCATAACAAATTTATACAACCTCATTAAAGATGAGGAAACAAGAAAGTTGGGAAGTTTACCCATCCATGTAATGCCACTATTTGAAACAGAAATCAAGAATTTCAGGAGCACCAATTATTACGAAAAGAAGGGGGAAAGAATGTCGCTCAATAAAACAGCTTCATCTTGATTCTGACCCGTCTTCCAGACTTTGAAATCTGAAGGAAAATAGTCAGCATCCTTCCAATTCTTTAATGACGCAAGAGAAAAGGGCCCTTGTACGTCCCCCTGGGGATCTAAATAATACCAAATTAAGCTTCTTAGTTTGATACCCCAATCATGCTCTTCAAACCTTGGTTGTTCATCATCATCGCTCAAATTAATCACTCCAGATTCTTTAATCCGCTCGCTCGCTTGACAGCCTTTCTCCACCTCATTCATAATTTCTGTCTCATTATTGCAATTATACGTAGATTCTACTGGTTTTGGAGGCTGTTCTTCATCAAGAACACCCTGTCGAGATTCTGCAACAAGGTAATGATAGAAAGTAATCAGTTCACACGCCACATTGCCTGTTTTCTTCCAATAAGTCGTTTGTTTTCTTCCAATAAGCAACATTTTGTAAAATATTGTTTCAGTAATGGAAAGGAGCCTGTTGACAAAGGTAATTTAAGTAGATTACAAGGACGGAAGAAAAACTACAAATAGTATGGATGGTAAGAAAGCTAATAACCGTGGTTACTATTGACTTGTCATTTATCAAAACAGGCACAATGACCAAAAACAATAATTTTGAAGATTGGAAGAGTGAAAAAATGTGGAGGTAGGACTTTGAACCTCTATAATTCTGAAGATTGGATTATAACCTTCACACAGAAATTAGTCAAGATACCTAGGTATCCAGACATCAAGATTACATAAATACATTTGTCAGAGGGTAGGCTTGAACAGCTAGATGCAATATCAAAACATTCACACAGAAATTAGAGCCGAGATTATAACTAAAGACGACAAACCTGCAACTTCTTTTATGTTGGACATCAAAGCTGCAGTTCCATTTTCTGCAACATAAAAAGCAATCTTTTGGCTTGAATTAGGTACAGTATCTCCTTGATTTGTATCATCTAAAGCCTCGCCTCTCATCTGCAATTTTGTTTCATCTCCTTCATTAGTCACATTATCTCCTTGATCTGCACTAACATAAATGCTTTTCAATTCTGTTTCATCTGCAATCACTTGTGGAATCTCACGCAGTATGCGTGACTGTTCTTCTGCAGTCTGAAGGAGCTGCTTTTTCTCCAGGTATTGATCAAGCGTACATCAAGTCAGTTAAGGCTTATTTGTTGTGTTTTGGGAAATCTTACTTCAAAATGTCTCAAGATTTTTTATCGAATAAAATGTCACGGGATCAGAAGCTACTGTAAGTGATATTTTTGACCGCACACCAGTCTAATGATAAGCATAACATGAGATGGTGTTGATATGCCAGGACCCACTACAGGTTATAAAATTATAAATCCTTGTACTGAACTCCTCAATATCATTCCATCCACCCACTAAATCAAAATTTGAAAGCATTATACTTCGTGGTTTAAACTACTGAAGGGAAGTAGGTGCTTATACTCGGTCAACCATGTCTTGAGTGTATCAAGTGGCTCAAAATAGAAACAAAAATATAGCCATCAAGAAGCAACGCACTAAAGCTGCCACAGAGATATCTTTTTAATCAGCATATTAAAAAAAGGTTGAGAATATCACACAGTAAGAAGAGGCATGCTCTCATCATATAAAAATGCTGCTACAGAGAGATACAATAGGATGGAATTATATATGTTATTACCTCTATTAGGACCATCTAAAATTATTCTAGACATAGATCATTTACTATAATGTTAAATTATATTTAGGCTTGATTTCAATAGAACTTCATATAATAATATTTATTCTTGAATTTGGAATTGATTGGTCTTGCGAGCAGAAAGAAACAATACAGTTTAACATGACTGTTTCTTTATATTTGTTGAACTTGAAGCAGACAAACAGTTTTGAAATGACTGTTAAAAAGAAATCGAGAGAGAAGAGAAACAGGAATCCCAGCACTGATACCAATTGGTGCAAAGTAGAGAAGAAAAACTACTACTAGAAAACGAGAGAGAAAATAGGCGTTAACATCAATGGTGAACTATTGACTTCGAATGCATCCTGGTATCGATTGTGATTAATAATTATCTAATTATAGAAATTTAACAAAACTAACACTTGCAATACAATAAAATTGATGCATATGCTAGCTAAAGCGAATTTGTCTTATGGTAAAATGTATAATGTGCATCTGTATGGATGTTTGTTGTGAGAATCTACAATAAGAAGAAACCACAAAAGGATATTCCCTGCGCCACCCCTTTTCATTCGCTTGATCAATGAGGTTTTGCAGCAAAGAAATTTCGCTTAAAAGCCACTGAAACAGAAACATAGCACCAATTTGACAGACCACGTCATTAAAACAAAGACGTGCAAAAAATAATTGACATTGTCCTTGGACCACAAAAATTTCATATTCAAAATGATCTTCATCGAAGCTCATGAGATCAGACAATTTCCATATTCAAAACGATGAATTTAGCACAGTAAGGAAATACTTCATCAGATGAGCGTAGCGGCTGGCAGGAACAAACTTTTGCATACAATTGTACAGATGCATATATTCCATAGAGCATTTTTGGTCCGGTGGCCATCCGTATTAATTGTTTGTAGTCTTAACTCTTCACATTTCAAGACTTCATCTCAGAATGAAGCCTTCAGTAGTAAACATCCATGATTTTTCATTTTTTATCCTAGTAAGTTCTTCATGTTTTTTTATTTTATTTATTTTATTCTATTTATATTCGTGAGTGTTCAGGGCAGCTTATGTACACCTCGATTAATCTCACGGGGCAACTATTTGACCCTACAAATAATAATTTGGCATGATGCTGCAATGAGTGACACAAAAAAGTAGACCAACTAGATAAAATAAGGGTAGGCCATATAACTCTTTGGCCCATCCACTACCATTATTTTATCCAATTGACCTACTTTCTAATGCCACATCATGTTAAATCATCACTTTATTAGTCCAATTGGCATGTCATATCGTCATTTAGTGCTAAAAGTCTGAACTTATTAGAATCAAAATCGAAAAGTGAACTACCTAATTAGAGCTTTTTAAAGTTCAATAACTAAGCAAACAAACATCAAAATTCATGAAGTAAATATATAACTTTAACCTTACTAAAACAACTACACAGATACCCCCACATTTAGGTTTAAAAAAAAAAGAAAGAAAGAGAGAGAGAACGGTCAGATAATTATTTTGAATTTTTTTTCCTTGAACTTCTTTACTTTAGCATAGGCTAAAATTTTTCTCCCGTGTATATTTATACTTTTAATGACATAGTTTCTCATCAAAAAATGTTAGGATAGCAAGTGAAAGTCAGGGTACACATCAGCAAGTCCAAGTAAATAAAAAACTGAGATTCAGCTCTCAGCTTGCCCCCGTTTATTTGTTGATGAAATTTGAGAGATGGTAAAAGAAAGAAACATCATAGGAGAGAGAATACTTTTGCCTTGGAAGACGGAAGCACCAATTTCCCCTCTTCTGAGAAAGGGTAAAGGTAACCAAGTAAAATCCTATGGATCAACACACCTCCGGCTTGCTCTTATAGCATATTTGGCTGAAGTGTGTAGCAACAAGTTTCGGATTTTGAGACTACTACACTTTTAGCATCTTCTTGGTGCACAAAATCTAAGTGGAGCATCTAGCTTTTTTATGATGGTTGAGGATGTGGTGTTTCATCCCCATTCTAATTAGCTATCTTATGGAACATCTAGCTTGAGAGGAACAACCTCTCAAGAGGATATTTACGGGAGGTTTGGTCCACAACTGGATTTAAAACTTCCCACTGAGTGTCGGTGCCTAAAGAGTCATGTTATCCTTTTATCTTATTCTTAACTATTGGAGCCTTTTCTTTTAGTTTATTTGGCTTTTGGCATTGTTTTTATCTGGGCTCTATTGCCCATCGTTTATCATTTCATTTGCTCTATGAAAGCAGGGTTATTCAATAATAATTAAAAAAAAATGGAGGCTATTATGAAATAAAAGAAAATAAAGAAGCAGCAAAAAGGGGGAAAAATTGTGTCATTGGAAAAAATGGAAAAGAAAGGATGGTTATGAGAAGGTCAAAGGTATCCACTTAGCAAAATTGAACCTCGGCCAATCTTAAGTCAGCAAACTGTCTCTTCCTAAAATGAAGTTTAGCTATTAAAACACCAACGGAACTCCAATGTTTGGTTCTATTATGACAATAGAAGCTTTGAAATAACTGTTAATAATAAGAAAAGAAAATAATTCTTCCTTGATTACTCCAAATGATTGATACAAGGCTATATATAAATAGCAGTCACAAAGAAGAAACTAAAAAGAAATTCTTGCCTATTAGGATAAGGAAATACTTACCTATTAGAACAATAAAACCCTAACCTAAATAAAATAGGAAACCTTTAAAATAAAATAAACTATAATTTAACAATAACCATTCAATTACTGGGGACTTTCACTACCAGAGAGAACCACAAATCCCCAACCCCCTCTTCATGTGGCTGACTGGAGAGCATCCAGTAATCTCCCAAATTGTGAGAGTGACCGTTGGGTTTCTACTTTCCCTCCCTTTTCTTATATGCTCTTTCTATTGTAATACAAGTCATGCTTCTACTTTAAAATGAAAAAAAATACATACAGAGAGATTAAGCCAGCAGCATAATCGAAGTATCTACTAAACAGGTCACCACTAATCTCCGACATGGCTCCACGGAGATTATCCACTATGATAGAAAACAAATCCTTCGATCAGAAATATAAAGGAAGAGTGGTCCAGATTGAAGAACTTCACCTACAAAGAAGATTTACAGTTTCCTTTGAAGAAGTGATTGTAGTTTGGTTAACAGATGCTATCTCAGACCTTCTTCTCTCACCTCAAAACCAGAAGTTTTTTCGGAAGACCCATTGTGCAAATGGTATTGTTTGAATCCTAAAAACCACAAACAAACGAGAGAGCTTCATTGAGATAACCAAGGTACAAAACTCAGGAGGAAAGACAAACTTAGTTGTCCCGGCAGGGGAAGATTTCAAAGGCTGGATATCCTTTAAGCAACTTTTGCTAGATTTCCTGAATGGGTTCGAATCAACGAGCCTTGCAAAGCTCCCTCATAGGCCATCATCAGAAAAATCATATGCTTCAGCTCTCTTGTGCCCATCTCCGACACAAAGGAAGAAAACAGAAGTGCAGCCACTGACTAAAGAAGTTAGGTTCGTTGACTGGAACCAAGTCCTAGTTATAACCAGAAGAGATTTCCACGACGATTGGGGGCTCATACTCACTACGCTCGAAAGTCAACTCCAGAGAAAGTTAATCCTTAATGCCTTCCAACCGGATAAGGCCATTCTTAAATGCCCGAACGAAGAGCGAGCTAGGCTCCTCTATATGAATAGAGGATGGGTTACATTCGGGGCATTAACTCTTAAAGTGGAGAGATGGAACAAGGATAGACAAGATTTAGTACATTGGTCCCTTTCTATGGTGGTTGGCTGAAACTAAGGAACATTCCTCTGCATCTATGGAGTGAGGATCTCTCCCGTAAGATAGGAGATATTTTTGGAGGGTTTATTGAGTATGCAGATGAAAATGCGGCGAGAATTGAATGTATGGATGTAGCAATCAGGGTCAAGGGTAACTAATGTGGATTTGTCCCCGCCAGAATCAAGATTCAAGATGAAGAGACCTCCTTTTTAGCGCACGTATCGACCTTCGAGGATGTGAAATTACTGATCGGAAAAGAAGCCAAGGTTCACGGCAGCTTCCCGCCGGAAGCTGCAGCACGTTTCCATGGAGGATCGGCGGGAAACATAGGTCTCAGTCCAATGGACCGTTGGAGGACAGAGGATGGTTTCTTTTACCCAGTGGTCATCGCAAATCCCCCCTTGATGAAAGACCCTGCTGCATCGAGACACTCAACGACAGAGACCTGCGAAAAGAGAGAAGAAAAAGAGGGTAGCTGCCAAGTGGGTCCCACGACTGTGCATAGAATTTCAGATCCTATCTTAGGAATTGAAGAGACCCATACGCAAAAGACAAAAGAGCCTTTCACTAAAGGAGGGGCCCTTAAAAAGAGCAATGTTTCAACCACAGACTTCGCTCAACATTCAAAAAAGGCTGCTTTTAGAAAAGGACAAAAAGGCTCTCCGAATTTCAAAAAAAAGGGTTATTTTTCCAACAGAAGAGGAAAGACAGAAAAGTAGAAAGAAGGAAATAGAAGAGGACATTGCAGAGAATGCTAAGAAGAAGGAAATCCAATTAGAAGTCTCATTAGAGTCTTCTTGGTCAAGCGAAGAACTCCCACGGGTAGAAGGGTTGCATCTAGGGGATCCTTCTACAGAATTTCCAGATGGCTTTCATAGTTGTTTTGATTTAAGTGTTGAAGAAGAGACACAAACGGCTTTTGAGAAACAGGGAATAGAGCTTATACTAGCCGAGTTCGAACCTTTAGACTGCCAGCTACCAGAGACTAGGGAAGAAGACAAAATAGAGGAGGAAGAACACTCTCGACCAAAGGTTTTCTCTTTTACTAAAGACATGGTCATGGAACTGTGGGAAAATAATTTATGCATAAGACCAATCCTAAAAAAAGGAAAGGCAGGTGGGAAAACAAACCCTTCAGAAAGCAGAGAAGTAAGAAACCTGCTTGCAACTTGGGAGAATGAAGCATAAATAGCAAAGCAGACTATAGAAGTGGGACCAACCGTTCCTAGATGAAGCTGATATCATGGAATGTTAGAGGTTTGGGCGCGGCCTCTAAACGTGCCCTAGTGAAGGATCTTATTCTGAAATCAGATCCAGACATGGTTTGCCTATAGGAGACGAAGCAAAGTTCCATAGACAAAAGCTTTGTTAGATCGCTTTGGAGCTCTAGACATGTCGGCTGGATTTCTTTAAATGCTCAAAACACAGCAGGGGGTATTCTAATTTTATGGAATGAACAAAAGATCAATATCTCTAACTCTCTTCTGGGCACTTTCTCCACTACTTTACATTTTAGTCTTACTAATGGCATTACTTTACATTTTAGTCTTACTAATGGCAGGAACGGCTGGTTTACTGGGGTTTATGGTCCCTCTTCATCATCTACAGGCAGAGCCGATTTTTGGAGGGAATTAGAGGGCTTAGTCAGCAAATGCCATGGTGCTTGGTGTATAGGAGCTGACTTCAACGTGGCTAGATGGCTCTCAGAAAAACAGAGCAAGAAACAAGGGCGAATCACTCGTAGTATGAAAGAGTTTAATGCTCTTATTGAAGCAATGAACTTATTAGATCCTCCTTTGGACAACGGCTCGTTCACTTGGTCAAATATGAGAGGCACCCCGACTCTTTCAAGGTTAGATAGATTCCTTGTCTTTAAAGATTGGCTTGATGTTTTTGCCAATCAAAGAGTTTCTAAGCTGTTCCGCACAACTTCGGACCACTTCCCCATTCAGATGGCTTTTGAGGCTATTAAATGGGGTCCTACCCCCTTTCGTTTTGAGAATGTATGGCTCGATTCCCCACAGCTTCTTCCTATGGTAGATAAATGGTGGAAAGACAACACTCTCAGGGGATGACCTGGTTACGGTTTTATGGAGAAACTAAGAGGTCTAAAAGGTCTTCTCATTAAGTGGAATAAGGAAGTCTATGGCCTTATCGGTGTTCAGAAGGCTGATTTGATCAGAATTATTAGTGATATTAATAAGAAAGAGGAAATGCAGACCCTAACAGTAGAGGAGATTGATAGAAGGCAACACCTGAAGACACAGGTAACAGAATTGGTCATCAATGAGCAGCGTTTGTGGATGCAAAAAGGGAAAGTTAGATGGCTTGAAGAAAGGGATGAAAATTCCCACTTCTTTCATCGATGGACCTCACATAAGAAGAACCGTGCTTGGGGATCTAGTGTCTGCTCAGGGATTATTGCTCACATCTGAGAAAGATATTGAGGCAGAAATTTTGAGTTATTTTGAGACCTTATATACCACAACCACAGATACTTGCTATATGATAGATGACTTGATGTGGTCCCCTTTACAAGAAAATCACAGACAGCAGCTAGAGGCCCCCTTACAGTAGAAGAAATCAAAAAAGTTGTGGCGGATTTGGGTACCCTCAAATCACCGGGTCCGGACGGAATGAGCAATGAGTTCATGAAAAAGGCTTGGAACACTTTCAAGGGAGATATAGAGATTGTGTTCCAAGATTTTTTTGAAAAGGGGATTATCAACAAAAGAACAAATGAAACCCATATTTGCCTTATCCCCAAAAAGACTCATCCAACTTCAGTCAAAGACAAGAGACCCATTAGTTTGGTGACCTCCCTTTATAAAATCATAGCCAAAGTCCTTGCTAGTAGGCTTAAAAGCGTCCTTCCCCACATAATTCATGATTCACAGGCTACTTTCGTGGAAGGACGTCAGATTCTAGATGCCATTCTTGTAGCTTCAGATACTGTTAGCTATTGGAGGAAAGGAAAAAAGAAGGGCTTCCTCTTAAAACTGGATTTTGAGAAGGCTTATGATAGAGTTGATTGGTCCTTCTTAGATTCCGCCCTCGAAGCTAAAGGTTTTGGCCTTAAATGGCGGGGTTGGATTCAAGGATGTCTTTCCTCTACCAATTTCTCTATCATGATCAACGGAAGACCAAAAGGGAAGATTATGGCAAAGAGAGGGCTTAGACAATGTGACCCCCTTTCTCCCTTCCTCTTCACCATTGTGGGAGATGCTCTAAGTCGCCTAGTTTACTTTTGCAATGAGAGGAAGATCTTAAGAGGCTTCCCTATAGGCACAAACACTATTGAAGTAACTCATCTTCAATACGCTGATGATGTCTTGATTTTTAGCCCCTTTTCTCGGAAGAATATGGAAAGATGGTGGGGCATTATTCAAATTTTCCTCCAGATGTCAGGTCTTTCTTTGAACATTGCAAAATCGGCTGTCATAGGGGTGAATTGCAGTGCTGCAGAAGTTAATTTATGGGCAAACACTTGGGGTTGTAAGACATAAACTTTCCCTTTCACTTATTTGAGGTTCCCTCTCGGAGGTAACCATCGGAAGTACAGTTTTTGGGGAACAGTGGTGGAAAAAATGCACAAAAGGCTGGAGAAATGGAAGTTCATGCTGCTGTCCAAAGGGGGTCGGCTTACGTTGATGCAGGCGGTTCTGAATAGTATCCCAACTTATTTCTTCTCCATCCTTAAAGCTCCAAAGTCAGTGACAGACAGATGCTATGGAAAAGCTTACGAGGGATTTTATTTGGAATGGAGGGAAATATAGGCCGATTGGGAATCTTGTTAAATGGTCTTGGACTGCGCTACCTTCACAACAGGGAGGAATGGGAGCTAGGTCGTTAGCACACAAAAACACTGCCCTCTTGATGAAATGGGTGTGGCGCTTTGCGAATGAGAAAAACAATTTTTGGAGGAAGGTCATTGCTGCCATTTATGATGAAGAGCCTTTTGGATGGTGGTCCAAGCCCTCAAAAAATTCTTCAATAGGCAGACCTTGGATCGATGTTCGACCTTGGATCGATGTTCAAAGAACAACTCCAATTTTCAGCAAATTCATTACGTACAAAGTTTCTTCGGGGGATTCTGTCAGATTTTGGGAAGATAATTGGATAGATTAACTCCCTCTTTCGGTTACTTTCCCAGATTTCTATGCTATCTCAACTAAGAGGAATTTTTCTATAGCAAATTGTTGGAACACAGAGGCCTTGACTTGGGACCTTGGCTTACGGAGGAACCTGTTTGACAGAGAACTTGATAGATGGGCGATGTTCACCGGGAAAATTGAAGGGCTGGTCTTAGGACAAGATAATGATTCCATGTGCTGGACAGCTGATAGCAAAGGAGTTTTTACAGTGAAATCGGCCTTTATGGCCCTCACCTCCCCCTCTCCTAAGTTAAATGCAGCCACGGCATCTTTTATCTGGAACTTAAGGGTACCAAAGAAAGTCAAAGTGTTCCTCTGGACTCTCTTCTATAGGGGCACAAACACGGCTGGAAAAGTTCACTCCCTCAATGTGCGGAATGTGTTTCAAGAGCGCTGAAACGGTGGATCATCTCTTTTTGCATTGTCCTTTTGCAGCTACAACATGGAATTACTTGGCATCTTATCTAGATTTGGCTCTCAGCTTACCAAGGAAAATAGAGGATTTTATAGAAGAAGGCTTTGGTGGATCTTTGTTAAAAGGTAAATCTTTCATCCTGTGGAATTGTGGTGCGAAAGCTCTTCTTTGGCTGCTTTGGAAGGAACGAAACAACAGAATTTTTGCAGAGAAATAGAGTTCTATTGAAGATTTTTGTGTGAATATTAGGCATACGGCTTCTTGGTGGGCTTCAACCCACAAGAAGGTTTTTTGTAACTACGATTTTCTTTTGACTCTTCAGAGTTGGAATTCCTTGATTGTATAGTTTCTTGGGGGAGGGTCTTCTCGACCCTCTGTCCCTAGGTTGTATGCCTTTTGTTTTTGGCCTCCTCTTCTTTTGGAATGAATCAGTGTTTATTATATAAAAAAAAAAGAAATAACCATTCAATTACTTCATACAAGTGCAAGACTGGTCCACTTAAAATAAAATTTTCATGGCTGATACAATACAATTAATTATTATTTTGACTATAACAACTCCCCGTGTCAAATATACTCGTCTTCCTTCTGATATCACTCAATGTATTAAAAGTTCATGAATAAATATATATATTTTTTTTTATAGGAAACGAATGAATAAATAAAATTTTAAAAGTTCCCTCGGGCTCTTTTTGTTATTTAAAAAAAGAAAAAAAAAACAAAAGAGCCAGTGAGAACAAAATTAAAGAACAATGCAGCCATGCTAACATTTGGAGTTAATCATCATACGTACATGCTTAGTAATATCCACATGCAGGACTTCGACTTTTTGTTGAAACTCTGCCTACCAAAATGAAAAATGAGTACATATAAATAAGAGACAAATAATCTACAATTGATAAGAGAGAAATAAGGTGCATTCTCCACACTACATTTGGAGAAAATATTGTTCCAAGTCCTACCAATTCCTACGTATCCATAATTGCAACCCGGAGAGAGATAGAGTACTTCTGATAGAACCCAAATATAAATATATTGAAATATAACCAAATATAATAACTACAATAACTACCAAGTAATTTGAGGTACTTGGACCCTCCCTTCTCTTGAGTATTCTTACTCAAGCCTAAACCATACTACTAATTGCTACCTTCATCTTTTCCTCCTCACCTTATTTATAACAAAACTTACTAACCCAATTACTAATATATCCTTAATATCCTAATAATATCCCCAATTCATATTAACATTAAATATCAACGGTCTTATATCATTCAAATGTTAAAGACCTTAACAATAATTTTAAGTTTTAAGAATTATTGCTAATAAGTTCGAAATCTTGGCAAAAATTTTAAAATACTCGCGACAGCACAAGAATAAGTCACCTACCATTTAATGCATTTATTTTATAACATTGACAACCGGTTTCCCATATCCTTCTCCAATAATAATAACCATCAGTTTAGTACTCCCTCGAATTTATCTAATCAGGAGATTGATCATAACCAAACCTAGGAAAATGTCACCATTATTGATCCTATCAGCACCTACACCCAAAATCAACGGATATCGGATGTCCCCGAAGGGACCAACACGCAAAACCAATGGAAAACTCAACTTGATCACCAATTACCAATGCATGGAGGGAAATTTCAAACACGACACCCACTAAAGGAGTGTTAGAGCCCCTCCCCCTAAGGTTTACAGGACCATTAGAAGCAAAGTTGCCAAGAAGTATAAGATTTTTCTTTGGTTCGGAGCCCTTGGTGGGCTCTACATAATTGATAAGGGGCAGCAATGAAGTCCCTCTGAGACTCTCAATCCAAATCGGTGGACCTTATGTTCAACATAAGGGCTTAATGTTTCAATATCATTCATCTATGCTGGAGTTCTAAAAGGAAACGGGAGATTGAATCGAAAAGAACCATGTAGTATAAAGGCAGCGGATTCCGATATAGAAACAAGAAGAATGGTTCTAAAGAATCATAACAAATTGAAAGATAAAGTTGGGAAAGAATTTACAGTTGAAAAGAATATCCAAATCAATTTTGGGGGAAGAGAGAGTCGGATGGTTTGGAGGTGGATTGGGATAACATTATGGTTGTAACAAAATTTTGTGCTCATGATGATTGGAAAGAAATTTCTTCTGCTCTCAAATGAACATATGATCAACAGTGTCAAATTAACCCATTTACGGCAGACAAAGCCTTGCTTAGATTTGAAGATGGTAGGCTATTGAAGAAGGAAGAGATGAAGGGCAAATGGTGGAAAATCGGAGATCTTTATCTGAAGATGGAACTTAGTTGTCTTAGGGAAGAGGGGAAAAAAAGTAAGTATGCTATGTTCTCTCTCCTCTCTCTTTCACCCCCTCCGGTGTGTAGTCTGGTGAAGATTTTCTTTGGATCTTAGCGAGTTCTTAGTTATATTTGTGAGATTTATTAATTGATTAAGTATGGAAGTGATTACTTGCTGCATTGATGGGTTTTTTTTTTCTGTATATGGCCTGAAGTTTATGCACGAAGACTCAAGAGAAAAGTTTTAGTTCCTTTGCATCCTTCTCAATTTTTGTGGTTTGAGAAACACATGAGGGAGATCACACAGAAGCTGATTTCAGCTCACTTTTCTTATCAGACTCGAGACACACTTGGTCAATGTTGAATGCAAAAAATCAAATCCAGTCATGGAATTGGTTGTTTGGCCTTGTTCAGGAGGTCGTATGAATGCTATCATTAGGGGTGTTCATCGGTTGGTCGGATCGGTTTTCAGGCCTAAATCGACTCTGACCGACACACTGTCAGTTATAAAAAACGGAAACCGACCGACCATCAAAGCTGCTTTCCCACCGACCGACTAACATATGCTTCGATCAGTCGGTTTCCGACAAACCAAACATTGAGTAGGGCTACTGCGACGGCGTGGGCGATTGGCAAGTGTGGCATGTGGGTGGGGGCCGTGGGGCTGCTGCAGGAACTGAGCGGCGGGCGGGATCCTGGGTTGCGGCGAGATAAGGACGGTCGGTGAAAGGAAAAAACTGGTTCCTTGTACTTCTGAGAGAAAAGATGGGAAGAAGGGAGAGGGGAGAAGAGAGAGATGGTGGAGGAGGGGTGGACAAAACAACCTTGAGAAGAAAGTTATTGCAATGGAGAAAAAGGGAAGGGAAGAGAGAAGGGTGATGGAAAATGGGAGTGAAAGAGAGGGGAAGACACAATATTAAACAAAAAAATATATATTGGGTGGTTTGAGAAAACCAGCAGGTTTTCTCAAAACAACCCAAAGTACATCTGGCGCTGCATGAAAAGTGGTGCATATTAACGGCAGTAGCGTGTGGCAGTGCATGAATTGATAAGTATTTAATGACTTTTTTTTTTAGAATATATGAATAGCCGGTTGGGTATCTTTTTTCCCATTCTCCGACCGACCAACGTTGACCGTACTATGGCTAAAACCGACCGATCAATGTCAGTTCAGTTGGTTTTGGTCGGTCGGGGGCGGTTTTTCGGTGATGAATGTTCACCCCTAGCTATCATACCGGTTGGTTATGAGAGAAAGGGCTGGAAATCCTTCTGGACAATGCTGAGAACCTTTTCAATTCTTCTAGCAGAAAATCAGGCTTTGAAACTGGAAATGACTCGTAATATGGCTGTTGGTTGGGGGAAGGAGTCAGAAAGGCTAGTGAAGGAGATTTCCCATGGAGTTCAAAGGAAGTCATACGATTCCGCTGTAATGGAATCAAGGTTGGAAGTTGTAATGTCAGGAAATTCTAGAGATGAAGTATTCCCCGTTGGTGTGGTGAAACACAGACTCCATTGTATGATAGACAGTGGGTTAGAAAAGCTGAAGAAGTACTAGAGATGCAATGGGAAATAACCATGGTGATTCATAGAAGCTATGCTCTAGGATGATTGGAAAGATATTTCCATAGCAATACAAAATCAGTTCTCAACGGCCTGCACTATCAACCCTTTTATGGCTGACAAAGGGCTTATTAAGTTTACAAATGACAAAAAGTTGAACCAGTCTTGGCTTGATGGCCGATGGAAGAAGGTTGAAGAATTTTATGTTAAGTTTGAAAAACGGCATTCTGAGAAGCATAGCAGAAAAGATGTAGTGTTTTGCATCCTAGAAGAATCGTTTTTAGAAGAGACTGCTCCATTCATCTTATAGCTTGATCAGCTTTTCTTATCTTGGAGTTATAATGGTTTAACAAAGTAAGGACCATTTGAAGAAAGTTTGGACTTTGAAGCTGAACGAGTCAGAAGTTTCAGTATTACATAATCTTGTAACATGAAGTTGATTTCAAAGAGTTTCCTAGGTTAAAGTTCAATAAAGTCATTCGAAGCTGGTCCTTGCAAGTGGGAGGCTTATCATGCTTGAAGATCCAGATTTTTCTAAAGCTTTTATTCCATGTTCTTGTTTGTCTTTTATCTTACTTCTTCTTTGGGGTTGTATTTTCCCTCTTTGGGTTCTTGCTTTCTCTTTTCTTCTCTTTCATTTTCCTCTCGTCCCCTTGGGAGATTGTATCCTTTGAAAAATTTATTGTTCCTTTTCATTAATCAGTAAAAAATTCGTATCTAAAAAGAAACTTGATAGTTGAATTGACAAACTTGATAATTGAATTGACTTTAGCGCATGTTAGCTGGACCCTTTACAATCACCTTCTCTCTCTCCTGTAGGATCTCTAGATCTTGACAGTATGGATTTGAACCATCCGTACCCACAATTTTTAATTTTGCCTCAAACTCATTCCTTATCTGGCAAACATAGCCTTAATAGAGTGGAAGATTTCTATTATCATATTTAAATTAGCAATAAATAATTGAATTTGTCAATTAAGAGAAACAAGAGGACCACCTAACGAAAGGAAAACTTACAACAGTTAACCTCTTGACCAAGCCGTGTTTTACTCTCAAATCCAGATCTTTGCATTCCTCCTGCAACATATGGCAATGACAATATAACTCCTAATAATAATAATCAAAATAAGAAAACTCCCGTGCAACACATACAAGTAACACGTAGATGCATATGTAAGATTACATTTTAATTCAACATAGAGGGTAAATTTTGGCTTGGAGGAGAAAAAAGCCTCTGGAAAAAAATAAGTTGGAAAAGTGATCCTTTAGATTGCGTTTGATAACCACTTTGGTTTTTTTATTATTTCTTTTTTAGAACAAGAAACAAACTTTTCATTGATAGTTAGAAAGGAAGAAAAATGTTCAAGGATATGAACTTCAAAACGGAGTGAAAAGAAAAAACTAAACAGCTAAATTAAGAACAAAACTCCAAAAATTACAAGAGAATAAAACATTAAAGAACAAAACAAATAATATCCCGAGACAACGACGAACCGAAATAACCAAAATCACTTCTAATATGCTTCAAGCAACGAACATCGTACCACGAGGTAGGGGTGATCATCGGTTGGTCAGAGTCGGCTTTGGGCTCAAACCGGTGCCGACCACCGACACATCGGTTTGCGTCGGTTGAAGCTCGTCGGTTTTAGAAGACTTTACACCTTTGATTGGTCAATTTTAGTCGGTTTGGAGAAGAAGAAGTTAGAGAAAAGAAAAATAAGAAAAGGGAAGGGAGACGAGAGGCGGGGGAAGATAAATAAAAAACAAAAAGAAAAGACCCAAAAAAAGAAAAGAAAAAAAAAAAGAAGAAAAATAACAGAGATGGATAGCTGGAAGAAGAAAAGAGAATGGAAGATTGGCGGAGGATGATAAAGAAAAAAAAAAGGAAAATGAAGAGAACTTACCTAGATTCAACCCAAAAAAAAAAGAATAGAGATGAAGAGAAGGACAAAGATTGGTGGCAAGTGGGACGTTGGTTGGCGTAGGGGGCACGCGCGCAAGGGGGCGTTGGTGGGTGTGGGCGCGCGGGGGTTGGCGGTGGTGGGCGTGAATTTTGAAGGGTAATCTCCAATGACTTAAGTTATGCGTGGCGCACGCGCGGGCAGGGGTACCATTAAGGTTCCTAGTGTCTTGTCTTCAAGAAATCAAAGAGGGAGCTAAACAAAATTGTCTTTCATGAGGATGAGGCATGAAGGTTTTCTTAGATTTTGACGATGATGATCTCAATGCAGAGGTTAGTATCAGTAGTCTAGATTCATCCACAAAGTCTGTCGAATCTTGCTATTTAAAGATCTAAGTCAGCATTCTTTTGAGGAATATTTTTTAATTTTTTGTAATGAGCAAAAGGAAGTTGAAGCGCCAAACGGCCAAATTCACCAAAACATTCTTCAATTCCTCCCTATTATGAAAAAGTGGGAATCACCTTGTAACTATTAATAGGGATCATTGGTTGGCATGTTCGTTCCAAACTTAAAGCACGGACATATAATTAGTCAGAGTGTCCATGTCGAACACGTGTCTGACACGCAATTTTGTGTTTCTAATTTTTTTTTCTTTTTTAATTTTGGAAATGGGAGGGATATGCTTTGGACACGGGAGGGACACGTGAAGGTGAATTTTGTTTCTGAAACCCAAACTTAGAAGCCCAGCAACAATTTTAAAAGAAAAAACCTAAAAGTTAAGAACAATTAAAAAAAAACTAAATCTAAGTACCAGTGACCATGAAAAACACCCCACCACGCACAAAACGAAAACAAAGGCCACCCACTACCATCGATCTGCATTCACTGCCGCTGCCGTCAATATCTCTGCCGCCGAGACTATTCTGTTCAGCCAAACTTTTCTGTTCGTGTGAACTGCCGCCAAATCCCTCGGTTCGTCGTGTGTGAGTTAAATAAGTTTGTTCTGTCTTTCTCTTTTTTTTTTCCTTCTTTTTTTCTTAATTTCGTATGAAATAAATTAAAGAAGAATATGTTCTTGAAGTAGCTAATTTATCTTTGGATGAACTAGATTTGGAGGCTGTGGTTTTTAGCAAGGATGGCGATGAGATGTTATGGAGATTTGAGAGGATAGGTTTAGTTTTAACTTTCTTCGTACCGAAACTTTGTATTGTAACTTTTCTTGAAGGTTGGATAATGTGTTTTGCAAATTGACTTGACATTTATGTTTTTTTAATTGAGTACATTTAGCATTATTATTATGTTAAATTTACATATATCCTTAAAAAATTAAAAAAATAAAATAATGTATCCCTAACGTGTCCATGTCCTAGTTTCTTAGAAATTGACGTGTTGTGTCCATGTCTGTGTCCTATGTCCGTGTCTGTGCTTTTTAGGTTCTAGATTTAGAAGAGCCTTATTGAAGCATCTCCACAGTTTTTGGATTGGCACATCGTGCTTTATTTGCAGTCTCTCGTTTATCAAGATTCTCCTTTTGTTTTTCAAGGTGTTTATATTGAAGCTTGTCTTCTCGCATATTTCTTGATCACATTTTTTGGTTTCTCGATTTTGGCTTCCAATAAGGTTTATTTCAAGCGGTTTTTGTGGGGGTTTGAGAAGTCTTAGTTGAAGCTTCTCCTCCCCTTTAAAGGCAACGTCAAGGTTGTTTTCTGGGTTTAAATGGAGTCAATGGAAGTTTATTACTATACATCGCCTTATCATCCTCCTCGCCGTCCTTACTCCGTCACTTCTTTGAGTTTCTCTTCCAATGAAAAGCGGCTAGAATTTGTAAAGAAGAAGTTGGAAAAGAGGCTAAAAGAAATGGCTCTATGTGAAGATGGTTGGTCTATTAGAAGGCTAGAGTTGCCTTCTCAGCGGAGATTGGAATTCAATATTCTTTTTTGCCAAGATCAGTGTCATTGGGCTAGAAGTTGTTCCGGTTTTAAATATGATTGTCGTCTATCTCTTGTTTCTTGAAGTTTTGGGTGTTACCTTGAGGTATCAGACCGGTTTGTTTTTGCAAAAGAATTCAATTCAATTTTTTGTCACATCTTATGACCAAGTCTCTGAACCATCATGTTGTCGCCTAGTGGTCAATAAGGGCCAATGTAAATAGCAAAGGGCTTATAGGGAATGGGTTCAAACCATGGTGACCACCTACCTAGGATTTAATGTCCTACGAGTTACCTTGGCAACCAAATATAGTAGGGTCAGGCGGTTGTCTCGTGAGATTAATCGAGGTGCGCGCAAGCTGGCCCGAACACTCGCAGATACAAAAATAAAAAAATAATAAAAAAATCTCATGATCAAGCCTCTAGGATTTCTCAAATTATTTTTTTCCTTTATTCTGTATTTTCTTTTCGCTTTTTCTCTTTTGTATTCTTCTTATGGCTCTCTTTCGCTCCCTTTGGGAGTTTGTATCTTCGAATATTGTATTTCCTTTTCATTATTTCAATGAGAAGTTTGTATCTTGTTCTAAAAAACTAACCACCTCCACAAGATTATTGAGAAAATGTTCAAGAAAGAATTTGTTGGTTTGGTGACGAAAGAATAGTACGTTGAGAAAAGGATGAATATTTTAAACAAATTGAAGAGAGGTGAAGGAGAAACATCAAAAGTTACAACAAGATGAAGAAGAACTCCAACTGCAAAACCATAGGAAAAGGAAAATGAGGGGGAATTCACATGTCTTTATCAGATTATTTTGAGAATGGAAGTGATGAGGATGATGAAAAGAAAAAAAATAATAATAATTGGAGCCATAGGCAAGTCATTCAGGCACGAAAAGGTGATACAATGATCCGAAAATTGGCCAAAAAAAATCACAACAAAACCTGGCAACTAGATGCACAATACTGGCAGAACTCTTTTCCTAAAGAAACCGAATGAGAACAATTATGTTTTGTACAATCTAAAACCTACGTCCAGTCCTTTTGAGACCCCCAAAAACTTTTATTGTTTCCTTCCAACCATAAATTCCATAAAATCACCTTTGACTGCATTTAACCACAACTTCTTTGCTTTCCCCTTAAAAGAAACTTCACACAATAATTGTGCAATTCTCTTTCAGAAAGTAATGAAATGCCTAGGATAAACAAAAAATTGTATTTTCTTTCAAATATGTCTCTAGTTGTGGTTCTAATAGAGAGAGTGAGACGTATTTTTGAGGTTTAGTCTTCGGGGGATACTCGTTTTTGTTCTTGTCCCTGTTGTTACTTTGTAAAGTTCAATTGCTTAACGAAAAGTTTTGTCCTTTTAATACTCTTTGCACAGGGTCTTCCTGGCCCAGACTCCTTTTGACCCTTTCCCCCTCTAACATTTATGGGCCCTTAAATCTTAAATCATTTTGTAATTACTCTTTCATTTTTACCCAAACCAATTTGGGAGCTTTTACATAACTCTTTGGTCGCATGTACTTTTCAAGTTCTTAATGGAAAATGACTATTTCTTAAAAAAAAAGATAGAGAGATAATCCTTACGAAACTGAAAAATCTTCCTTTCAAACTTCTCGATGAGGGGGATTCCCTCCCCGACTCTCATCAACAAGAGAGAAAGAGAGAGCCTTAAGTACCTAAGAGGTGGTTTAAGTCTAGGCGGTTCGTTTTACTTAAAGTTTTTTTTTTCCTTAATTGTTAAAAAGATAATAAAAGAAGAAGATAATTTTGCGGTAGCCTTGTCTCCAATGGTATGTGTTTTATGTTTCTCGATAGAGGAAGACCAATCAAATTTTCTGTTCATTGCCCCTTCAATGGCAATGGCAGGCATTGGGAGCATGTTTAATATCTATAAGTTTTCGTGGGTATTGGATAAAGGCTCTAAAGAGAATACTGTCCAAATGCAAAATGTGAAGTGGAGTGAAGCTAAAAAGTAAAGCAAGATTGTTGAGCATTGTTGTGGATTGATGTGATTAAAGAAACTATTTAGAGTATTTGGTTTGAAAGAAACCAAATAATCTTTCCCTCCAAATGCTCCAAATAATATATGCCATCATATAATGAAAACAGTACATTAGCAACTCAAAAAATTATTTGAAAGTCCAAAGAGGAAAAAGAGCTGACCTTGTCCACCCAAGGAGTTATATTTTATGATTAGTACTAAATGTAAACTTCATCCCAATGCGAAGTTTGACCCCAATAGTTATATTGGTCGACTGAAATCCACTATGACAAGTGTGTTTATTTGAACGTTTATTAGATAGATCGAATACTTGTCATTTTATGCAAAATAGAATTCCTCACGTCTCCTTGATGCTTCAAAAATGGCAAGGTGAATTTGAGAATCATTTATTTCTTCGTTGTTTGCCTACAAGACTATATGGTATAAACTTCTCCAGGAGTTAAGTGTACTTAAGAAATTCCTTTTTTCTTGAACAAAGATACAACTTCTCATTGAAATAATGAAAAGATAATACAAGTGTTCAAGGATACAAACTCCCGAAAGAGTGAAAAAAGAAAAATAAAAATTGTAAATAATAGAATTACACAGAATTAATAAAAGCTCCCCAATTAGCATAAATCATAGAAGGAGAGTGATGCGTAAAAGAGTCAACAAGAGAACTCCAAAGTGAAGCTTTAAACTTAGCTGAATAGAAACTTTCGTCGTAAAGTCTTCGTTTTTCTTCAAATAATCTTGAATTCCTCTCGAACCACAATTCTGATAATAAGGCTTTGACAACATTTAACCATAAAAACCGAACTGAAGAGGAAAGATGAGGAGGCCCATGTAAAAGCTAATAAACATTGTCCCCGATCTTGAGATCAAAACACCAATCCACATTGAATTGATGGAATAACAGATTCCAACACTTAGAGGCATAGTAGCAATGAAAAAATAAATGGTCATGATCCTCCCCACTCTTTGTACAGAGGCAACAAAAAGAGGGAAGTAGGGCAACAGAAGGAGATTTCTTCTGAACAATATCAGCCGTATTCAACTTTCCTTGAGAGAGAATCCAGCAAAACACATTAACCCTTCTTGGACTCTTGGTTTTCCATAAAGCAGCAAAGAATTCCTTGGGCATCGATGCATTAATCTTCTTAGTGAAGCAACTGTAAACAAACCAGAAGGTTCAAGACTCCAAAATCTACTATCTATGGTATCTGAAATGGACAGCAGATTTAGAGCTGATAATAATGTAGAAAATTCCTCCACTTCTTCCTCTTTCAAAGCTCTTCGCAACACTAAATTCCATGAACTAGTATTTGAATCCCAAAAGCTTGATAGCACACCATTAGGATTGATAGAAAGTTTAAAAATTCTGGGAAAAGCAAACTTCAAAGGCTCTTTACCAACCCAAGTAGAATTCCAGAATGATACACTTCGACCATTGCCTACTTTAAAATGTACCAAAGAATTGACTGAATTCCAATGTCTAGAAATACCACTCCAAGGACAGCGGTTGCAAATATTCGAGTGGATGGCAGTAAACCAATTTAATGGCTCAGAACCGTACAAACTTTACACCACTTGTCTCCATAAAGAGGAAGATTCATTCCCAAACCGCCAGCCCCATTTTGCCAAAAGAGCTTGATCTTTCTTTAAAAGTCCACCAACTCCTAACCCCCCATCCTCCAATGGTAGTGATGTGATCTTCCAATTAACCCAATGGAATTACCTTTCCAGAAAAAATTCCGCATTTCTTTTTCAATCTGATTGCAAACTCCAACGGGCATCTAAAAGAGACATATAGTAGGAAGGAAGGTTGGCCAAAACGGAAGTACAAAGTGTTAATCTGCCACCTCTCGATAGATGGATCCATCCTACTATATGTCTCTTTTAGATGCCCGTTGGAGTTTGCAATCAGATTGAAAAAGAAATGCGGAATTTTGGAAACGTTTCCATCTATCCAATTTCTTATGAATTTTTTCCAAAACTGGTCGCCAAAAGTCAGTACTTTTAGGATTGCCTCCTAATGGAAGGCCTAGATACAAAAGAGGAAGTTTTTCAACCTTACAACGTAGAACCGAGGCTTCAATCTGTACTTTCTCATCAGGAATATTAATACCACATAGTGCTGATTTATCCCAATTGACTGCTAAACCCGAGAGCCATTCAAATGCCATGATAGTCTTTCTCAAAGTTGATAGCATTGCATCATCATTTTTGCAAAAAATTAATGTATCATCAGCAAACTGGAGATGGGAGACATGTATAAACCTCCTTCCCACTGAAAAAGCCTTCAAAAGAGCCTTTAAGATAAATGTTGTCCAGCAAACTGCAAAAAACATCACTTACTAGGAGAAAAAGGAAAGGAGAAAGAGGATCTCCTTGCCTCAATTCCCTAGAAGCCATAATTCTCCCTTTAGGTCTTCCATTTATAAAAACAGAGAACTTATTGCCTCGAATGCATCCATTTATCCAACTAACCCATTTCTTGCCAAAGTTCTTTTGAAAAATAACATCTTCGAGAAAGTCCCAATCAACTTTATCAAAAGCTTTTTCAATATCCAGCTTTAACATCCACCCACTCTTCTTTTTGGCCCTATAATCTTCCACCATTTCATTGGCAATCAGAATTGGACCTAAGATGTTTCTTCCTTCTATAAATGCACTTTGATTACAAGAAACAGTAGAAGAAATCACCATCTTAAGCCGTTCAGCTAGTACTTTGACGACAACTTTATAAATGGAAGTGGACAAACTAATCAGCCTGAAGTCTTTGATACTGGAAGTCACTCTTTCTTGGGCAGTAGACAAATAAATTCTCCTTAAGAGGTGAATTGAGATGACCATTCCTATAAAACTCATCAAACATCTGAATAAAATCCGGCTTCAATTATTGCCAAAAACGAATAAGAAACTCCGTAGTGTAGCCATCCGGTCCATGAGCCTTATTCTTACCAAGGGATTTTAGTGCATCCCAAATTTCGGCCTCTTCAAAGCGTCTCTCCAACTAGCTACATTGTGCTGAAGAGATGGGCCTCCAATTGAGACCTCTAACAATGAATTGAGGATTTGGGCTTTTCATATAAAGGCTGCCAAAAAAGCTGATTATTTCATCGTCAATCTCACGTTGGTTGAGTAGAGAAATCCCATTAGCATCCTTTAACTCATAAATCAAAGTCTTCCTCTTACGAGCGGCTAAATATCTATTGAAGAATTTTGTATTCTCATCACCTTCCTTCAACCAATGCACTTTGCACTTCTGAATCAGCTTCCTTTCTTCCTCAATATAAATATTAAGGAGATCATTTTGAAGTGAAATCCTCTGATTTCTTTCTTCTACCGAGATGCCAGTGCTTTCCTCCTTACAATCAAGACATGAGATATCATGGATAATTTGAGCTGACTTTTCCTTTTTCATCTTTTCAAGCTTTGCATTCCATGCTTTAAGAGAAATCTTCAAATTTCTCAACTTAGTTGTCAATGCATAACCCGCCCATCCGTAAGACATATTTGCTGCCAATTTGGTCTCTACAAGGCTGATGCACTCTTTGTTTTTAAGCCATGAATTAAAGAATCGAAAGGGAGTAGGACCCCAGACAAAATCTCCTGCCTCAAGAATAACTGGAAAATGATCTGAAGTTACCCTTTCAGCTCTGACTACCCGAGAGTTGTTGAAAGTCTCCTCCCATTTTTTTGTAATGAAAAATCTGTCCAAAAGAGAATGAATTTGAATCATTACCAGATTTTGACCAGGTAAATTTGCCATTGGACAGGGGGATTTCCAGCAATTCTAACTCATCAATGATGGCATTGAAATTCTTCCCCCAGAAGAGCGTTCAGAAGACCAGCGAATAACATTAAAATCACCAGCTATACACCATAAAGGATCACAATAGCACGTTGTATCGCGAATTTCTGTCCAAAAACTCTTTCTTTCCCGATAATCTGTTGGGCCATAAACATTAGTCAACCAAATATTGCAATAATATGAAAAAGAAAGCCGTATGGAGATAGAAAATCTTCCTTCCAACACCTCCTCAACTTTAATTCAGCTTTCATCCGAAAGGATAAGCAGACCACCAGACTTGCCTTAGGAATTTAATGCAGACCAACCAATATCCTTGGAACTCCAAAGTGATTTGATGTCCTGTCTATCAATATCTTGCAGTTTTGTTTCTTGGAAGAAAATAACATCAGGACAATGGGATTTGATAAAATTCTTCATCTTCAACCTCTTCTTCTGATCTCCCAGCCCTCGTGTGTTCCATGAAAGTATCTTCATTGATGCGTGGGAAGTGGAATAACTTTAAGGCCAACCTCTTCAAGAAAAAAAGGAACTTCAACTTGTTGTTCTATATCATGGTCTTCTCCGAATAACGACTGAAATTCTTTGTAGTATGAATGCTCACATAAAATGTCACTAGAAGATCCTTCAGTGTTAGAAATATGAGAAGAAGCATAGGAACTGATACTAATCTCGGACCCACCTTCATTATCAGAATAATCTTGAATGGACTTTGAAATTTCCTCTTTAGTAGAATTAAGTACTCCTCGAGAAAGGCTAGAAGTTTTAACAAAAATCTTATTCAAATCTTCTCTTTCCACATTGAAAGCTGGTAATAAATTAGGCTGTAATTGTTCCATAGATCTAGCACGAGCTGCCCTTTTGAAGTTCCTTCGTGAGTAGAAAAAAGGCAAGGGGGGAATTAACCTTTAGACTTCCGTACAGCCAAGGGGAGAGGGGTACTTTTAAATCTGCCTTTCCGTCTTTCTGAAGAGGCAGATATTGAATTAAGAGATTCTTGGTAATTAATGGGCCCCTGGGAAGACCGTGCATCATTAATATTAGGAGCCTGCACGTTGCCATTCGGTTCAATGCATGCGCCAGCTGTTTGAAAGTTATCGTTAATGCTAGGACTCTTCAAACTGTCCACTGGAATTTCGAGATCTTCATTACAACCTTTTGTCTCCCCTATTTCTTTATAAATAACAGCACTCTTTAAGACTGACCTTTCATCTTCCAAAACAGATTTGATTCTTGCCACATCCGGTTTGTTGGATAATCCATGAAGATTATCAAGAACAAATCGTGACGATCTTGAAGTTCTATCTGGAACTCGCCCTTCCACAACACTAATGATGAAAGATCCAACCTTGGCATCCTTAATTTCCACTGATGCAAGAAGAAACCCGCATTCGTTCTGTTCAACTTTGATTTGAGCATTAGAAACATCAATCATATTCAACGTTTTAGAGGATATACTCCATAATCCTCCAAAGTAACTCCCAATGGCTTCAAAACATTCACGGCTCCAACAATACAAAGGTAGGTCTTTTATAGTAATCCATCCTCCATGACCATAAACGAATTCTTTTCTACTATGAAGCTTTGGATTCCATTTTTCTAATTTCAAATGATAGCTCCCAATCTTCCTCCACTTGCCCGATAACTCCGAGGATTTCAACATTCTATTATCTTCAAAACACAGAAGGCCTTTATCAACCATAAACGGATTGATAACACAATTTTGGGAAAATTTATCTTTTAAAGCCTGAGAAATAAGCTTCCACTTGTCATGAAAACAACATCTTGAAACCACCATTAAGTTGTTCCAATCCAACTCTATCACTTCTTTCTCCTTTTTGACCCAGAAGTTTTGAAGGTCTCGACCCCCCTTTGCCTTATTGTTAAAACGAATATTTTCCTCCTTAGGTTTTTAAGAATTCCTTTGATTTTTTGACATAGGATTTTCATCTTTGTTTGCTCTTAGTTCTTCGGTAGCTCTAAGATTCTTATTTAGAGCATGACCTTTGACCACTTCAGCAAACGAGCCTTTCTGAAATGGCGTTGTTATCATGAATACTCTTCTTCTTAATTTCTCTCATACTATCAGCAACCTGTCGACGGTATAACAGCTCCTGTCTTTGCTTTTCAATATTTCTAACTGAGAAAAGCTTTAACATAGACCAGAAACCCATCCATCCCTTTCTATCCAAACCAATCGGAATTGAAATAATAAGTCTTCCCCCCGTAGGAGGCCAGTGAATCCATTCGATCCGACTACCAGATTTCTGAATACTACATACTCCTTGCGAAGTACGGATTTGTTCCTTAAACCTAAGATGATAAGGCTCATGAGCTACCATTGCCATGTTTCTTTCAAACCAAAGGAACTGTGAGGAGTTCAATGACAGAATCACTTTTCTATCCACATCTTCTACCATAAAGCTCTCATTTTCTGCCCAAATTCAGAAAAAAGAACCATCGATACTACAGCTATTAATCTCCATTAGTGAAACAAAATAAAACTAATCTTGAATCTGTAGGCAGAATATCACGAACACAACTTACCGGAACCACCACTAGAAAACAAAGAGGAAAGAAAAGGAGAGAGAAGAGAGCATTTTTTACCAAGCCCTCCAGAGACGTGAGATTAAAACGAACTCCTGTACTTAAGAAATTCCTATAGTATTATATCAGGATAAATCTGGGAAAGACAATTGAAGAAGAGGCAGATAATTTCTAAATGGTTTTCATAGCACACAATTAGAGAGTGGGCGAAGACTTTTCCATTAAGGTGAATACGAAAATATGGATACCATTTTGGTATGGAATAATTTGGAGTTATTTTAATGGTTATGGATTAGAATTGTGTGAATTTTGGTAGTTAGTTTTTCTATCATTTTTAGACTGCAAAACAATTTTCTGCGGTCTTATTCTACGGAGAAGGATACCTTATCACTTTGTTCACACTCCATAATTATACGTACTCTAGTTTACATTCAAGGAAATTGATCAGTAATGATAATAACAATAAAGGAGATTTTTCAGCATCAACTTTTGTGTTTATTTATTACCTAAGAATGATGTAACTTGGGGGAAAGGGGGGAAAGGAGTTACCTCAGAGAACTTTTCATCTGAAAGCATGCAAATACTGATATCTTTCATCACATTGGAAGCATGAAGAATGAATTTTGTACTCAAATCACCAGATATAGAAATTTTCTTCACCCCTAAAGGATATCAAAAAAATATGATCATTGAATTAGTTATCTGAGATGACATGGTTGGCCGGTAAGCATAATAACAACTTGTAAAACCTTGAGTGGACTGTGAAGCAGAAATAGACACTTTCAAGGATAAATGAGAAAGAATACATTTTTACCAATGCCTTGAAAAATCATGTGGCAAACTATATAGGCCCCAAAGGAATGAGCGTGCTCGTAGGCATTCTCTGGAGATGTCATAAAGAGCTAATGCATGTTCAGAGGAAAGTGAAAAAATCTTGTGAACCTTGCTTTATTGGAAATAAATTACTTATTTATGGTTACAGGCAAAACAAATGGGAATTACTTGTGGATATTGGTATCTTTTGAATAATTCTTTAACTAAAAGGATATGAAAATTAGACACTGCACGAAAGCTTGAAGTCATGAAATCACTGTAGAAATAGACGAAATAGAAGGCATGGAAGAGGAACCTTGAAGAAACTTAAGCAATACAGCCAAAGCGAGAATAGCTCAGCGGTAATTAGTATCTCCAATCAAGAGGTTGTGAGTTCGATCCCCACCCCACATGTTGTACTAGAAAAAAAAAACTTAAGAAATACACCTTCAAAGATAGCTTCAAGTGACTCATTGTCGTTTCATTAATTGAGAATACATGGCTGTAAAGTACTATTCCTAGCAAGATTTAAGCTTGAAAAATTGACTCTGGGTAATGACAAAGACGAAATCCCCACTAAGTATTTCCGAGAGATCTCCACAATTAGATGTAAAGTAGCAAGACTTTTTTCCTCATTTTAAGAACAACTAGAAAAAAGTAAATGCACAGAGCACATCCAAAGTGGTATGTATTGATCAATTACCTAATTAATTCTAGCAACAATCTTTCCTATACAATTGCCTTCATAGCGACCAATTTGCATATATCTCCATGAGAGGACTGTACATAAAATTAACACATTTCCCTTTATATCGAAGTTTATATCTGTACATAGAAATTATTCCAGAACACATTTCCCATGTTCATGAATAAAAAAGTTAGTGTAGTTACCTATAACCTGCACGAGCTGATGAGTATTTTTCTGAAGATAGTCGTGGGGGTCAGATTTAATCCTGACAAAGCTACCAATCAACTTGCTTTCAAAGGTTCCAGGATCTTTAAGCAGATCCTCTACTAAACTCTTTCTCAAGTAGACAAGATTAATATTGCCAGGAACTATGGCAGCAAAATAGCTATTTGGGTTCACCAGCACTCTCGTCTTCTGATTGAGCTTTCTTCCAGGGGTTATGCCATTATCCCGTTTGAAGGTATTTGAAAGATTCTCAGTCTCGTCCGAGCTGCATGAAAAGTCATCATCTGATTCATCTTGATTCTCGGCAAAGTGTGGTTCTAGCATGTCATGGATTTTAATACGGCCAATTGTTTTCCTTCCGAAAATGGAAAGGAGCCTATCATCGCAGATGATTCTTTTCTTTCTAGAGGGATGAAGAAGATTATTAATATTGACATACTCGTTTATAATGGAGGTAACGTCGTGTCGAGAAATCTTCTCGCTGATATCCTTTCCTATTGATGCAAGAAATTCGATAAGTGGTCTTGATCCCCAGCCAACGAATTCATATCTCTTGGATCTAATTTTCCTTTTCATTCTTACGGGAGAACATACCTGCTGTCTACTACTTTCGATCCATTCAAGCGAATCCATTCCTCATCCTAGATAGTCGATAGCTTCGTCGTTCGAGAAAGAGATTGATACCTGGCCAAGGATAACAGCGAAGCTTCCAAACTTCCCCGTAAACGATGATGGAAATAACAGCGGTTTTGTCAAAAAATTATACGAACTGCATACTTGACATTTTTGTACTACACATAATGGCAAATTGGTATTTTTGACCCATTTTCAATTCCTTTGGACTCTTGACCGATTTTTTAAGAACGGACTCATACCATTCTAATTTTTTACTCTCGTTTGTCTCTGTAAACAAAAAAACAAAAGATATTTCGATAATTTTATAAATGCAAAAAAGTAAAGAGCGCAACCATATGGGGTAAATGACATATATAACCTAAAAAAGTTTCTAGTTTTAAAAGGTTTAAAGTAATGCGACAGTTCTTATACAGCCTCTCTTTCTCCTGCCTGACATATTTCATTTTGTCATATTTAGCCTGTGATTACGATAATGATTGTATGACGTTGATGCAAAATTATGCCGAGCTGCCAAGGTTGGCCACGTGGCAACTAGTCGAGCTAACGAGGTACGAGTTCATGCAAGATAGGACCTGCATGAATAAAGTAAACACTCCGATGCTCAAGCCAGTATAGGTGCTCGCTCAAATAGATTATTCTCAGAGAAGAATTGCATATCTGAGTAAGAGGAATGAATATTCTTTTTATAGACGGAGTGAAATGACACGTTCGTTATGGCCATTACGACAAGACGGTTAGATGTCGGCCCATAGGTCAGCAATGATTGAGGTCGGCTATGGATGAGCTTAGTAGCCCGGCGATAGATTAGCTTAGTAGTTCGGCGGTAGGTGAGCTTAGGAGTTCGGTGGTAGGTGAGCTTAGGAGTTCGGTGGTAGGTGAGCTTAGGAGTTCGGCGGTGGATGAGCTAAGTAGCTCAGCCATAGGTGAGCTTAGGAGCTTGGCAATAGATGAGCTAAGTAGCTTGGTCATATCTCACTCTGTGATAGGTCATATTTTTGCATCCAACATATGACGATCATTCTTTTTTTATTATCAACTTTGTTATTTATTTGTTATTTATCTTGTATTTACTCTGTATAATCAGATTTTGAGCATTAGTCGATCCGTACATTTTGTGGATTGTGATTGACCAACATAAAATCGTGGTATGATTGAATTATGTGAGGATTGGGAAGTCTGCATAACTCAGGCAACTCAAGAATTTTAGTTGGGTTGTAATTTTTTTGAAAGAAGTCAGTAATGATTTTCACTTTTGGATGGGTTGTTTTAGCTTACTTTTATGTCATAGTGATTTTGTTGATGAAGTTTAATTTATAACAATTTAATAATAAACATGAAGTGGCCATTTTTCTATTTGATTTCGTTCATATAACTTATGCTCTTATCTCTTGTATAAGAACGTTGTGCTAGACCGAAGATAAAGAGAATGATTGAATGTAGGGCTTAAAAAAATATAATAAAAAAAAATCTCATTTTCTAAGTAGTATGATTTCTCTAACCATTCTCAAATTTTTACAATATTGCAAAATCTCATTCTCATATTTTTAGTTTAATGAAAGTAGTTGTGTTTTTTAACCCCTCCCCCCAAAAAAGATATAAAAGAAAAAAAGTGATGAGATATGACCACTTTTTTCGAAACTTGTTATTCTACCCTTCCGCTTATGTTATCATTTGTGTATTTCTTACTTGGTTTTTATGTTTTGTAATCTATTGAGTTAATTCTTTTAACCAGTTTAGAATTTTCAAATTTTTCTTCTCCAAATGGCTAATTTTGTTAGGTAAATTTTATTTCATTTTTATTTATTTACTGTTTATTTATTTATTTTTTCTATTGAGTTTAATTTATTCCAACTCAAATCTCTTGAGTTAATTTTTGTTCCCAACTCGAAATACCCAAATTTCGCTTATCTTCTGATAGTGTACTTTATACACCACATTTCATGATATTCAGGTGGAAATTATTTAACAATTTTCGGTCATTTATGACTTATTTACGTGCCTAATGTTTTTATAGGATCAAGCCATTAGAAATAATTGGAGCATAAGCGATCATTTGAGAGGAAAACTAGAGCGAAGAAGAGGAGCTTAATTAAGTCACATCAGCACTGCAGCGGCATCATGTAGCGCCATGACGCCTACAGGTCAGAATTGGGAGCAAAATGCCGAAGAAGCAGCGCCACAGCGCTAGTACACAGCGCCATGGCGCCCTGACGAAGGTTGGGCCTTTTTCCTCGATGACAGCGCTGTATTGTAACGCCATGGCACTACGAACTTGCACGTCTGTCACAAATTTGAGACAGCGTCATGGCGCCAACATAAGTAAAATATGAGTGCGCCATTTTTTGGGACTTATGGGGGATTCTCACATTGGAGATTTGGAATTTGGAGAGGATTGGCTCGAGATTTGAAGCAAGAATGGCGATGAGACGATTTTCAAAGGTTTGTGATCGTGGAGATTGAGTCGGGGACGGTCACTCGACAGTAGGACTTTATTTTCTCTCCGTTCCCTTATTTTTTTTAGATTTATTATGAAATTCTTTGTGGGATTTTATTGTATTTTCGTGAACATGAGTAGCTAATCTTCTTGTTCTAGGGATTGACATATCCGTTGGATTTATGAGTTGGATTTATTAACAATTGTCTTGATTGATTTGTTTGTAATCTATTTGTGCATTTATTTGCTTAATGCTTTTAATCTCTTGATCACGGATTAATTGTTGCTAAATCTGAATCTTACGCTCGGGAGAAGTGGTTTAGATTGGAACTTGAATGCATGACTGGGGTAGTTCTAAGATCGGGAGATTTAGAATTATCTTAGAGGTTGTTAAAATACTCCGACTTATAGATTAATTGCATATTCAATCTTGACATGTGTAATTTGTTCGCTTGTAGGTTCAATTAGTGAAATCACTTCCCTAGGACCCGTTCTCCATAATAGTTTTCTTTAGAATTTTTTTATTCGCTTTGTTATTTGATTTTTATGTGTCAAGAGAAATTCCTGATTGTTTCTCTAGATAAAATTGGACATTAATATCTGTAGTACTTAGAGTGACTACAAACCCAATTCAGTGGACGATATCGGTAATTACTTACCACTTTTATTAAAACTTAACCTATACACTTGCGTTAAGCATTTTCTGCTACACTTTCACGTTTTCGTAATTATTATTTGATTTTATTTTCTCAAAACTCTACCTTTATCTCGACCCATATCTCTACCTTCTACATCTAAGTCGGAAAAAAATTTGAAAGAGAAAAATAAGATATAGACATATGTAAATGTAGATATATATGTATAGATATAGGTAACAGTAGAGATAAATATAGAGATAGAAATAAAATTGAAAGATAAATAAAGATTTAGAGTTGAAACTTTTGAAAGGATAAATAAGGAAATCATAGTTGGAAAAAAAAATTGAAAGAGAAAAATAATGAATAAAAAAAATATTTGAAAGTATGTTATAAATATAAACTATTGTTATCGCTGCCTTTATTATTGTTACCATTACCATTATTATCGCTATATCTACCGTTATCATTATCACTATGAAATGAAATTTGAAGTATTTTGCTAATATAAACTATTTTATAGTTACCGTTATTGTTATTCTCTAATGCTATCAATATCGTTGCCGTTATCGCTATAACTAAAAGAAACAAGTGAGGGGCATAGGAAGTAATTTGTCGCGATAGGATGACGTCACTAAGGTTAGAATAACAAGTTTTATAGGACGGGGTCATATCTCATTGACGCCTCTAAATTTATATCATTCATGCGATTATCCCACGAAAATGGAGGAATTGACCAATTTGACCTAAAAAGTTTAGGTTCTGCTCAAATGACCTACAATTGGAAAATTCACCTTTCTAATCCAGGTGATTGTTTTTTAAAAAATAAAATAATATAAATTTACCATCATACCCCTAAATTTAAATGTAACCCTTTCGGATTTTTTTTCCTCTTAGATTTATCAAACTGTTCATGTTCCTTTTCATCTCTCTTAACAACACCAGTCTCCCTCCTTTTCCATCTATCTCTTAACAACACCTACTCTCTTCTATCGCTATTTCTCTCGCAATCTTGCAGTGTCTCTGGCAATCGAGTACCCAATCGCAGCGCACAACCCAATACCAACAAGATCCAGTAGCGATAAATGACTCGCAGCCCCCTCGCGAACTCCCTCACAACAAAGGTTCACAGTGGTGCTACTAGCTCTCCCACAATTGAACAAACTCGAGCGTGAACTAAATAGATCCTGGGCGAGATTGAACAAACTTGGGTGGAATTTGGATGAACTCGGGTGGGATTTAGACGAACTTGAACGAGATTGAATATAACTTGGACGCGATTGAACATTACTCGAGCGGATTTCATACAAAATCCTCAAATCAAACGCTCAACACAAAACTAAATCCTCAAATCAAAATTTTCCCTCGAACTTCTTAGAAGACTAAATTGACCCAAACATCGACCAGCCGTCGAAAAATTTATCAATCGAAGAAAATAAATGATTTTACTTATAATAAAATCAGGATCAAGATAGTTGAATTAATCGTTAAATCAATGAAATCAAATTCTCAAACATTCGAACGGTGGACAAAATATGGCAACAAAATTTTGTAAAAGACCGGTTGTCTGGAGGAAAATGGGTCGTAATTCTAGAAAATCGAAAATCTGGAGGGACCCAAGAAAGGAGAGAGAGGAAAAAAAATGGGTGTAGGGGCTTCGTTGTAATTTCACACCATATGCAAATAAATTAAAAATTAATTTAAGTCAGAAGAGTGAGTTTTTCTGTGATTTGGGCAAAACCTAATTTTTTAAAGTTCAAATTGATCAATTTCCCCAAAAAATCCCTCTTAAAAGCCAGTCTTCCGAAATTTTCCCTCTTCATCCTAGCCGGCGACCGAGAGCTTTCTCTCCGTTTCCCATTTTTCCGTTGCCGCCGTTCGAAGTAAGTTTCCTCCTAAATCCTCTCATATTT
>NW_019104535.1:1204496-1219494 GCF_001995035.1 Momordica charantia | reverse complement strand
TGGTAGTTTTATTGCTTAGTGTTGTTGTGAGGAAAATTCTCTTGTTTATGCGAAAATTTTAGGTAGGCTTAGTAACGGTCCTTGTTTGGAAATGGTGAAATTCCTGGGGCGTTACACAAAGGCATTTCTCAAACATTACCTCTCAATCTCTCTCAATTCTCCCTCTCGTTTCAAACAAACGCTCCCAGAAGCGTGTTCTCGAGACCTCAAGAGGATAGCACGGAAGATTTGGTGGTGGTGTCCGGGTGGAAATTAACTTGAAGAAGAGTTCTTCAAAGGCAATAACATTTTTCCTCTGTGTTTTCATTTTTGCACTTGTTTGATTTTGATTCTAAAAAATTCATGAACGATGATCCGCTTCCGCTCAATGATTCACATCCCGTCACGAACATGAAGTAGCTTCAACGTAGGGGGCGATTACGGCTGGAGCCTCTCAGGATCAAGAGATCATTGAGGTCTATCCTCTTAAGGAGATTTGGAGGAAGGCCTCCCCCAAGAAGTCCAGGAAGAAGAAGCGTAAGGCTCACCACTCCGAGGACGAGGTGAGGGAGGTACGCATTGAGCAGCGGGTAAGTCCATTCGGAGACTTGGTCGATGACCCTGAGGCCAAGATGGGCGGCACTTCAGATATCGACATGAGGTTTAAGGTCGTTCCACGTGTGCAAGAGTAACTTTCCTTCGAGATCGGCAAGCATATACGTCCCATGTCGGACTATGCCCTTGACTTCGAATGGCCCGTCCCAACTTAGTTCCAATGCATCAACATGTTTCTGTATTCTACAAAGGACTAGGTGTCCGACCTAGAAGCTCCGAGGTTGGACTTTCGAATTGTAGTGTCTAGCCATTCGATTTTGGTATTCTGTCAAACGTAGTTGGGCCGCTTCCCTTTTTTGGTCGAGGAGGTCAAGGTTGAGGAGTAGCTCTTCCTCGTTCCTTGTCTGCTCGTAGTAATCTACCCTTTCAATTGGCATCCCGATTTCGACAGGCACCACGGCCTTAGAGCCAAAGGCCATAGCTCTTCGGCCCACCATCTTTTCCTTGCGTCCAACCGTAGCTTTAGTCCGTGCTTAATGATTTGTTGATTGCCTCTACCTGTTCATTTGCTTTTGGATGAGCTGGGGACGAGCAGAGGTGACTGATTCCGAGCTTACGGCAAAAGTCTTTGAATTTCGCATTATCGAACTACTTGCCATTGTCAATCACAATGGCGTTGGGTATGTCGAAGCAGCAGACAATGTTTGTCTAAATGATGGTCGTGACTCTGACCTCCGTGATCGTTGAGAGCGTCTTGACCTCTGCCCACTTGATGAAGTAGTCCATGGGTACGACTACGTACTTAGTCTGCCCCTTACCTAATGGGAACGGTCCAATTAGGTCCACCCCCCACGGCGCAAGGGCCACGGAGCTGAAATCGGAGTCAGTAGCTCAGGAGGTTGATGGATGAAGTTCACAAAGCGCTGGCAGTTGTCGCAGGCTTTCATGAACTATTTTGCATCCTGGTCGATCGTAGGCCAATAGTAACCCTGACGAATGATCTTGGCCGATAAGGACCTGGCTCCAGAGTGGCTGCCACAGACCCCTTCATGTACTTCCCTGACAACATAATTCTCGTCTTCTTTGGAAATGCACTGAAGGAGGGATAAGGAGAACCTGCGCCGGTACATTATTCCATCTCGGAATAAGTACTGAGCTGCTCTCCTGCCATCTTTCTGGCTTCCTTCAGGTCTGTTGGGATTTTGCCCTCTAGGAAGTCCCTGATCGGATCCATCCATGACGGAGGCTGGGAGTCAACCTCCATCATATCTGGTTCTAGAATGGAAGGATTATCCAAGATCTCCATCGGGACAGACCACGCCAGGTCGGTTTCGTAGGCATATGCTAATTTGGCCAAGGCATCAGCATTGGAGTTTTATGACCTCAGAATCTGGCTGATTTCGTAAGCTTGAAAATGGGCAAGGTGCGACCTTACCTTTCCCAGGTATTTCTCCATCCGAGGGTCTTTTGTCTGATACTCTTCTTTAATCTGATTCACTATTAGCTGTCAATCACTGAAAATTTGAAGGTGGCTGGCTCAAAGTCCTCTTGTCATGCGCAATCCGGCCAACAGGGCTTTGTACTCGGCCTCATTGTTTGAGATATAAAAGTTGAAGCAAAGGACATACTCGAAACGCATGTCATCCGGGACTAGGAGAAGTACGTACGTGCCGCATCCTCTTTCGTTTGAGGATCCATCAACGTACATCGTCCACGGCTGGTCGCACTCGGAGGTTGAAGATAGAGGGGGAGTGAGTTCAGCTATGAAGTCTGCAACAACTTGCCCATTCGCAGTTTTTCGAGGTTCGAATTGGATATCATACTCGTTCAGCTCCACAACCCATTTCATTAAGCGATCAGATGTATGTGGCTTAAAACATGCTTCAAGGGCAAATTTGTGAGCACGGTCACAGTGTGAGCTTGGAAGTACGGCCTTAGTCTTCGTGCCGAGGTGACTAAGGCGAGGGCCAGTTTCTCCATTTGGGGATACCTAGACTCGGCCTCGGTCATGGCCTTACTTATGTAATAAACAGGACTTTGTCGCACTCTGTCTTGTTTGATTAGGGCCAAGCTGACTGCGTTGTCGGATACGGCCAAGTACAAATGCAGCTTGTCTCCAGGCATGGGCTTTGCAAGCAACGATGCCGAGCAGAGATAGCTCTTGAGTTCTTTAGAGGCCGTCTCACACTCAGCTGTCCACCCTAATGGCCCCTTCGTTAACACTTTGAAGAATGGGATGCACTTGTCGGTGGACCTAGAGACAAACCTGTTAAGGGCAGCAATTCTGCCGTTAAGAATTGCAACTGCTTGAGAGTTTTTTGGACTTGCATCTCGAGCACAGCCCTTATCTTCTCCGGGTTGGCCTCTATTCCTCGGTTATTCACCATAAACCCAAGAAATTTGCCAGATGAAACTCCAAAGGTGCACTTGGCAAGAATCAATTTCATCTAGTACTTTTGGAGGACCTCGAAAGTTTCGGTCAGGTCGGCCAGGTGCGACCTGGATTGCTTGCTCTTGACAAGCATGTCATCCACGTAAACATCCATATTACATCCGATCTGGTTGGCGAACATTTTGTTCACCATCCCTTGATAAGTTGCCCCCTCGTTCTCTAGACTGAAGGGCATGACTTTATAACAATACAGACCTTTATCGGTTATGAAAGAGGTGTGGACTTGATCTGGCTCATGCATTTTTATCTAGTTGTATCCAGAGTAGGCATCCATGAAGGTGAGCAGCTCGTGCCCGGTCGTAGCGTCCACAAGCTGGGTCGATCCTCGATAGTGGGAAACAATCTTTTGGGCAAGCCTTGTTGAGGTTGGTGAAATCTACGCACATTCTCCACTTTCAGTTGGATTTTTTTAACTAAGACCACGTTAGAGAGCCACTTGGGATACAGAATTTCTTTAATGTATTCTGCTTTTAGAAGTTTTTTTACTTCCTCAACAATTACATCACTCCTCTCTCTATTTACAGGTTTTCTTTTTTGCTTGACAGGTCGGAATGATGGGTCGATGTTGAGGCGATGAACCATAATCTTCGGATCTATGCCCGGCATATCCTCAGGAGACCATGCAAACACGTTTGAGTTCGCCCTGAGTAAGGAGATGAGCTCTTCTCTGTCCGCGACCCCCAACTTAGTGCCTATGCTCACTTGTCTTTCTGGACTGAGCAAAGGGACAAGCTCCAAATCCTCCGTAGGCGCAGCTACTTCTCGCTGGTTAGTTTTGGGCAGCTCGTCCTTGGAAGCTTGAGCTATTGGACTCAGAAGATTTGTCAGTTCTTCCAGGGCGCAAATTATTGATCCTTTGAGTGTAGAGGTATAGCACTGGCGAGATGTTTTCTGCTCTCCTCGAATCATACCGACCCCATTGATTGTAGAGTACTTCAGACCTGGTGCAGAGTTGACGAAATAGCCCAAAGTGAGTGGATAATGGGTCGTCCGAAGATGATATTGTAGGTCGATCTGCCATTTATTTCCACGAACTCGACCATTTGAGTGACTTGGGTGTCACCTTGGCCGATGGTAATAGAAAGATCAATGCAACCTTCGGGAGTGATACACTCTCCCGCAAATCAAGTAAGGGGGTTGGACTCTTTTTCAATTGTGCCCTGGTCTATCCTAGCACCAAGTACGTGGTGAGAGATAGGATGTTAGCTGAAGCACCCCCGTCCACAAGCACCCTTATGACTTGGAAGTGGTCAATCAACGGTGAGATTACCAGGGCATCGTTGTGGGGCAAGTGTACCCCCTCCAGGTCAGAATCGGAGAAGGAGATGGGGCAGGTCGGCTTCGGCTCCTAAATGACGTAGACTTCACGCCGAGGTTCCCTGGCCAACTCCTTCCTCTTATTGTCGGACTGGCCCCCGCTTGGGCCTCCGAAGATGGTGTTGATGACCGCAGGTCAGTCATCCCTATGAGGTGGCGTCCTTGAACGCTTCCTCTCTTCTTTCTTTTTTACCAAGCTCGAGCTCGATTTGCCAACGTATTTTTTGAACTAGCCATCTTGAATTAAGTCTTCAATTTGGCGCTTCAACTCCCAGCAACTCGAGGTATCATGTCGTTGTAATTAAATTGTGCCATCGGATTTGCTAAAATCAATTTCTAACACATGTTTCACTGTGCTTGGCGGAAAGATCCGTTTTGGCTTCCAATAATTGGTATCTGAGCGGTTTTTGGCCCTTATGATTGAAAAGTATGGTGGGAATTGTTTTGAAATTTTCTTTTATGCATTTTCTTGCTCATGTATATTATATGTGATGATTGGGTTTGCAATTGGATTGTTTTGGCATTATATTTAATTTTAATTAGATCAAATTGCGCAACTCGTAAGGGTTAGGATTTTCTGTAATTTTTATTTCCAAATTATTTTAATTTCGAAATAAAAGAGAGATCAGTCGGTCGGAAGTTCAAAGGTACTATAGCTCGACTTAGAGCAGTGTGGGTTCATGGTTCAATTGTGGACGACGCGGTCATCACACATCAATGAACTTACGACGATGAGATCTGATTTCCAAATTAATGAAGTAACGAGCATGGATCCTCTTGGAGTTATTGGTACGAAATTTTTTATTCAATTAGTGGTGGAAGAATCTTTAATTTCAAGAGTTGGTCAAACCTTCGGTGAATACCCATACACTCAAGTTGCTGGGATTTGTTTTAGCCAATAACTATTGCTTAGGAGTTTTTTTGTTACTGCATAAAATGTTATTCATGGTTCAAATTTCTTTTTTGAAAAAATGTTGTTTAAAGACTTTCTATTTTGAATAAATGTTATTCACTGTTTCTTCTAAAATACTATTACAATTAGATTGTAGCACGACAATAGAATTTAGAATTCGACCGGTTCCAGTAATTAAATGTGAGTGTCTCATTCAGTGATAAGAGTTCTCTATAAAACCAATGCTTAGACAAATGTGAGATTGAAATGTTGGGAAAAGAATATAGACCAATCGATCCTCCTGAAAGTTCTTCAGATAGGAACTAGTTGATTTTCCCCTTTCACAGGCTAAAAGCAGATAAGTAAGTAACAATAACAAAGGAATAAGAGATAGGGATGGAAAAGCTTAATACCACAGGGATTATACTGGTTCGCTCCTATCTTGGGACTACGTCCAGTCTTCTGCGAAAAAACAGGTTCAACTATAGTTGAGAATATTACAATGGAGATCTCACTCAAGATATTACTATCTTGCTTCTAAGTACCTAATGATGGCTACCTAGGATTACACAATTAGAAATACCCTCACTAAACCCACGAGATACAAACTTCTTTTTTCACACACTGCCCATAACCACTGTACAAATGAAACCTTAACAAAAGGGTTCTATTTATAAAAGGTCAAATATCTCAATCCTTATAGGAAAACAATATTGTAATCCTTATAAGACAATAATATCCTACCCCTTGTAAGAATTGGTAGTAGTGTTGAAAATCCTTTTCCTCATAGGACACGGGTCATTTGCTTTGGCTCCATTATCCCAACACTCTCTCACTTCGAGACAAAACATCGATCTTGCCTCCCACTGCAACAACAGTCTCTAATAATCTTGGAAACTCCAAAGCTTTTTCTGCAACAACTTCTGATCTTCTTGAAAAAATCTTCAAGGCTTCTCCTGCAAGTTTAAAAACTTGTAAAACAAAATATCATAAAACACTATTGGTCTCATCTGTTTTTGCCCTCAAGTCGGACAATCTACGTTGTCTTGTCTCCCAGACGCAAGAGACACAACCACGTGCTCCCACTCAAACTAAGTGGTGATATCTAAAGCTTCCTTCTTCGATCTCAAACACTGATTCTTGAAGAAATAACTTCCTAATGATGACTTGACAATTGTATTCAAGCCTTCTGCCAGAATTGAAACTTCATTCTTTACCTCAGCACCTACTGGGTTCATCTTCTCTGATGCAACTGTTCACTGACGTGACTTCATCAATTCACTCATTCGTCTGACAACTGGGATAATCACTGACAACCTAAAGAACTTGTTCTTGTTTTTTGACTTCCCCATTGTTGTTCCTGAATTGATGGCAGATCCTCCTGATCTGTTCTGGTTGTCTTGGTTGCTGGCTCAGTTCTACCTCTTTGGTCACCATCTGCAACTTGCATCCGTTGTTTCAATGATCCTCTGACAACACTCAACTGTGACGTGTAAACTATAGATTTTCTATAGCCAACTGCCACTAACTTGGATTCTTTGGTGCGCTTCCACTGGTTCTCACCAAACTCACTCTAATAACTATCATCGTCCAACTTACTTGTAGAGATAAGGTTCATTATGATACTGGGTACATATCTGATATCTCGCAGTAATAACTCAGTCCCATTATCGATCTTCAATCATATATTTCCAATCCCTTTAGTCTTGGAAAGTCTTCCATTCCCCATCTTCACGTGGTCGCGATTGCCTCTTCTGAATGATCTGAATAATATTCTATTTGAAGATATGTGTACGGAAGCTATGCTGTCTATTACCCACTCTGATGATTGGTTTCCTGTTTCTGTGTTGCTTTTAACACAGACGAGACCATCATCTACAACTGCATTTGACTCAGCCATATACCTTTTCAGATCCTCTTTTAATATTCTACAATTTTTCTTGATGTGGCCTTTTTTGTGGCAGTGAAAACATTTCACATCTCTATTCCAATCCCTCCTACTATGCTTCTGCTGCTTGTCATCAGACACAACCTTCTCTTTACCTTTTTCGACAGCCAATGCTGAGTCTTATTCGGAAGTAGATACTTTTCCACTCCCCTTTCTGCGAATTTCTTCAGCAATTGCCGCATCATAAATTTTTGAAAATTTCAAAGATTTGTCTCCTAACTAATTGGACACTACTGAACAGATCAGTAACAATAACAAAGGAATAAGAGATAGGGATAGAAAAGCTTAACACCACAGGGATTATACTGGTTCACCCGTATCTTGGGACTACGTCCAGTCTTTTGCGAAAAAGCAGGTTCAACTACAATTGGGAATATTACAATGGAGATCTCACTCAAGATATTACTATCTTGTTTCTAAGTACCCTAACAATGGCTACCTATGATTATACAATTAGAAATACACTCACTAGACCCACGAGATACAAACTCATTTTTTCACACACTGTCCACAACCACTTAAGTCTCTCTTATTTGGATTCTGTACAAATGAAACCTTAACAAAAGGGTTCTATTTATAAGACGTCAAATATCTCAATCCTTATAAGAAAATAATATTGTAATCTTTATAAGACAATAATATCTTACTCCTTATAGGAATTGGTAGTAGTGTTGAAAATCTTTTTCCTCGTAGGGTACGAGTCATCTGTTTTGGCTCTATTATCCCAAAAATAAAAAATTATACTGGTTCGCCCTTATCTTGGGACTACATCCAATCTTCTGAGAAAAACAGATGCTTTATGAATTTGTAATTCTTGGCTAGACAAGTTAAATATTTCGAGGAAATTAAACCATTTGTAATGACAAATATTATTTTTCCTTATAAGAAACTTTGACACATGACATGTTTAGTATTAATATTATTTCAATAAGAATTATTTATAACCAAACTCTTGCATTAAGAAATATTTTACGAGTACCTCAATGTAGTGGTAGGAAAAGAACCATTGTTGGGTTAAGTTGAACCCTCAAATCTTCATCAACTAATGACGATGGTGAAGATATTTTATATCTCTGGTAAAATGAACTTATAATGACAATAGAGTCAAAGTAAATACATAATTTACTTTCTCCATCAAAAGAATAGCTATTTGCTTCTCAAAGTCCTTAAAAATTTTGGAAAGTATATTCCGAATACAACACTTTATGACATATATGTGTTACGTGAATCACTTAATTTTAGAAGCAAAGAAGAATAAAAACATTTTCGTAGTGACCAAAAATGCATTGTTCATGAAAGTGTTGATAAGCTCATTGGGGTTTTTTTTTACTAAAGAGTTAGAAATTCCAGACATACAAGATATTTACCTTCTAGGGCAAGTAGGAGTATGTAAGGGTATGGTATGCCTTAGGTTCATATCTCACTCGCTTTAGTGCAAGTGGGAGATTGTTTTGACGTATGCCCTAAGCTCGTGAAATAAAATAAACTTAATGTGCATCTTATCCTTTGTATCTAGCATTTATTGTTTAATTGCTCATAAGCCACCGGATGTATTCTTGAACTAGGTATGTACGAGACATATGAGAGAGGATCTAGTTTAAAAGTAGTGGCTTAAATGGTCTACAGTATAATGGATAGGGTCAACCCTATCCTAGAGACACTGTTGATACGGTCCACTTTGTAATTGTTACAAATGGTCCTATTCGGATCGTTCAGGTAGTGACATGTTAGTGGAGGTATCATAAGTAATGGGATTGCATAAGACTGAACCATGATGTGTTTCCAATTTCTAATAAGGTCATTAGAGAAAATGCAAACACATCACTAGGATGATCATAGACTTATTTGATCTTAATCTTGAGTGTTATGAACTTCTGCCGATGAAGGTGTGTTCTTTGATCCACATGGGTGGGGGTGATATGAACGTTATGCTTGAACTAACAATTCATTCTGCAACAGAATTTTTATTTCCTAAACAGTTTAAAAATCTTGGATCAGCATTGAATTTCTATTTAGAACTAAATTACGATTAGAAATTAGTAAAATTACCTTTGTAAAATCCTCAAGTTAATGCTCCACAAAATCTTTCTTGCTATGACTCAAACAACGGACCAAGGTTGGAGGGAACCTCCTTGAAAAAATTGAGAGTGAAACYTTTTCCTCCAAGCTTTATGAAAAATTATAGAGAGAATTTTCTCATAGTAAAAGTGTATGTTTGGCTTACTTTAATAGTCCTGTTTATAAGAGCTAAGAGTGAATCTTTTAATATCGCATATATTAAAAATTTGATATTATTTGTTCTCATTCGAATAAATATCTTATTAGTATATCTAGTATATCTCATACATTCTTATGATGTAAAATAAATTAATTGAGATATAATCTTTAAATAACATAATATATTTAAATATCTTATATATTAAAAGTTTATATTATTTGAATCTCTTCCAACAATATCTTATTACTATATCTCATATATTAATAAAATATTTATTTTTTCTTTTAATATATCAAATATATTAATTGGAATAGAATCCTTGAATAAAGTAATCTTTTAATATTATTTGAATCTTATTCAAATAAAGATCTTATTACTATATCTCATATTGTATTATGATCCTTAGCTTCCACTATGCATATCAAAAAGTTACATCAAACATGCATAAAAAAAATGAACAACTACTAAAAATGGTTGGTTTTGGCATCCCAAGCACACACAAACTAAGCTATTACATTAATAAGCTCGAAGTAGCCTCGAACCGCACCCGAACTGCCTTCCAAGGTGCTCGAACCGGCCTTTGAAAGGTAAAAAATATGCTGGAAATTTAAAAAAAAAAAACCAGCAGCAGTAACGGAAAAGAAAACATGCTTTTGAGCTTGAACTGACTTCTTTACAACCTAAATTCAACTCTAATTGACTTAAGCGAATTACAGACTCGATCAAGCACAACGAGGCCGAAAACGAGGGCTTAATTACAATAATTAAATAACCAAAAGCAATCTAAAAGAAGGGATGCCAAAATCAAAAACCATTTTAGTACATGCAACAATTCATCTTATGAATTAAACCCCACTAAGCTAAATAAGTTTAAAATGTATGTTCTGATACCACATGTAAGAACTTTTTGATATGCACAGCAGAAGCTAAGGATCATAATACACTTAATGAAGCAATTCAACTAAAATAAGCATGTCGGGAAAAATGATGGAAAAAAAATAAAGAGGAAATGATTAACTTTACACCTTTAAAGACCTTCACTATAACTTCTTTTCCTAACTCAATGAGACCACCAACGGCAAATCCGTGCTATCCTTAGGATGATGAACACGGTTGTGGGATCAAATTTTGAGTGAAAGCAAAGGGAAAGCATTAATGGCTACGAGAAAACAATAGAAATTTGAGTCGAAAAATTCTGCACTTATGCAATGAAGCATTAGCCTTATCCAAGTGATCTTCATCACCTATATAAAGACCAAATGCATACAAAGACAAACCTTGCATGTCTTCCACTTCAAACCCCACTACCATGTAAAAGATCGGTGTCATTGCCTTAAAGAAACACTTCAAAACCACTAATCTTGATTTTTAAATAAAACTTTTATAAAACTAATTTTTTATAAAGACAAAAATTTAAATATCAATTTTCTATTAAAACAAAAACAAACCAAATTAATATCTCATATTAATTCGTCTTTGACACCTAAGCTTGATTAATCACATTAATCAAATTACAACTCTTTTTCATGCTTTAAACTTATTTAAAACTAATTTAAATAAGTCATACTCTCCATAATAATTAATTCTCAATTAATTATTAAATTATACTTTTATATCTCATATATGATAGAATATTCCCTAAATAACCGAATTTGAACACTTTAAATTCTTGCTTCACCTAGTTCATCAATTTTATCCTTTATGAGCTAGCATGGAGACCCGATGGACCTACAGATCATATGCTCCAACGATTCAAGACTAACCAGTCAAACTCTTTAACTTAGTTAATCAACATTCATTAACTAACATGACTGTCCACTATAGCCTGTAGATGCACTCCCCTCACTGTAGATATATTTGTGTCCATTCGATATAACCGTCATAAGTAAGTTGATCCTTCACAGGTCGTCCGTAACCTCAGCTAGGTCAAAAATTGTTTTACCCTTGAGTTACATCTTTTCTCCTTAAGTACCACTATCCCTCTAATGAACAATTGACTTAGGATCAAATCACTAAATCTAATTCTTCTCGGGCGAGTGAGAGGATGGGGACCCTTGTTCAAGACTCGGGATCAGTCCTTAAGGGAACAACCTCTCTACAATCCCTAAATCGGGTAGAAGTGAATTCTATCTAGCTAATTCTATGTCCCCAGCTATCTACCCAGTCTTATCCGTGAAATGGAACGCATATTGAGCAGTGCTGATGAGTTTACTCTCACCTATGCTGATCAAGGGAAAATCCTGAAAAAATAGGAGTTCATAGACGGCTCAGGATTTAGATCAAGTTATCTAGGTCATCGATAAACTAAATTAATTAGTGTTATCCATAAACGGTTTTAATACATAATAGTGATTATTTTAGGGTTAGTCTTACACAATCTCATTGTGTAGAACACCCCCGCTCATATGTTCCTACATGAACGAATCAGGATCACTTCATTTATGATACCTTACAATAGTTGTAACAATCATAAAATAGGTCGTATTCAATAGTATCTCCAGGAAAAAGTACTCAGCTTGATCCATGTATTATAGACTGTTTAGGTTATTTACTTGAACTTTATCCAGTTTATGTCTCCACATAAAGTCCAAGTACTCATTATAATAGCCAAGGATTCATAGTTTATTTGATTTAGAGTTTAAAAAATTCACTTTCAACACTTGTCTGAATAACCTCACATGTATTAATGTTCATTGTTTACAAACTACGAGTATTAGGACAAAAAAAACCTGACACATATATTAATAAAATATTTATTTTTCTTTAATGTATCAAAGACAACATGATTTTTAGCCCAATAAAATCTTTTAATATCAAATAAAAATTTATATTATTTGAATCTTATTCAAATAAATATTTGATTAGTATATGTTATATATTAATAAACTATAATTTTCTATTTAATGTATCAAATACATTAATTCATATCACTTTGTTATTTAATGTATCCAAATACATTAAATAATTAAATATGAATTTGAACATTTCAAATTCAATTTTCTTTCTACGCAATTGATCTTTAGTGTTCTAGTGAGATAGTAAGGAGACCTTATGGACCTACAATTTATAAGCTGGAATGATACAAAATTAATTAATTAATTTTCATTCATTAACCAATCTTTACTATAAACAAGCAGTTGCATTCTTATGCACTGTAGGACAAGTTATGTCAATGGATATAATCATTGCATGCAAGTTTATTAATTACTTCAAAATGAATAATATCTATAAACAAAGATCGTGTCCAAGTTATAACCTAATAGTCTCCACTCCCATCCAATGTTATAAATGTAATCTTGAACAATATCTTCTGTAGGACAAGTCTGTAACATTTAGGTTATAACTTTGACACGATCTTCTTGTATGTCAATTACATATTGTTCAAGATTACATTTATAACATTGGATTTTCATAAAAATGGATAATAAATATTGCATAAAATCAAAATAATTAAATAACTATTTTTCAAATAAATAATAAAATATTTATTAATTACGTGGCCTTAGGGCATAAATCCCAACATGTTCACCCAATAAGCCTTTTGTTTTGGGAACATATTCAAGTGGGGAGCTGGGGACATTCCTACACAAGATGGAATTCACAGCCTCTCAATGGTGGAAAGTGCAAAGTGTCCACTTTTCCTTATTGACAGTGTATATAAGTGATTTCCTTAAAGGTTCGAGGCTTGGATAACAAAGTATTTGTAATGCCCCGCGTTCTCTGGCTCGTTTATTTTTTTGGGATAAATAGTGCCTTTGGATTTTTCCCTAAGCTGGTAATTAAATTTTTGGACTTCTACATTAGAATTCTAATTTTGGGTAAACTATAATTTAAGTTTAATTTCGTTGGATTAAGATAAATTAAGTTATCGAGTTTTGAAGGAGATTTTTAATTAAATCTTAAATCAAAGGTTTTTGGGAAATTCGATTTTCACTTTTTGGATTTAAATTCTTGGGTTTTAGAGTTTAAGTTAACTATTTAATTTTGGGTTGTGGTGGGTTTTATTTGTTGAAATTAAGTGTAATTTCGGGGCTTCTTGTTTGGGTCGTTGTGGTTTTTGTTGGGCTTCCTTTTAAAAATTAGGGATTTGGGATTTTAGTGAAAACAAACAACAGAAAAAGAAATTAAAACAAAACAAACCATAGGTCTCCCTATCTTCTTCTTCTTCTTCTTCTTCACCCCCACCCCAGCTGCCAGCCTCCCCTGGTTTTCCCTTCTCCGGCCCAGGCCTGCAGCGGCGAGAATCGAGCAGACCCGACACTCCCACGGTGTTTTATTGGTGGCACATTCCTCCAGTGGTGTTTCTACACAGCTTGTGGCAGTTCTGGCGATCTCGGGGTGACAAGCGCGCAGCTGTAGCGTTTTCGACGGTTGTCCACTCGATTTCGGTGAGATCTACAGATTTGTCGTCATCTCCGACACTCCGCGTAGCTACTGCAGCCACGAACAGCGGCGATGGTGTGTTGAATAGCAGCAGCGGCGCGTAGCAAACCCCGACTTCAATGTGTTCTTGGGCGAGTTTTACAGAAACCCACAGCCAGCAGCACTTCAATAGGATTTCGGCAAGTTTTGACGCTTACCCACTCCTATTCGAAGCTTGATTCATGATACCCACCCTATTCGGCATTGGTTCGGCGTTAACCCACCTCTAACTGGACCCAAATTAGCATTACCCATAGCTGTTTGACATCGGATCAGCAAGCCTAAGACTATTCGAAGTCAAAGTTTGGAGTCCGGACATCTTCGGCGTCGACCCACTCCTAACCCACGGGGTTTTAGGGTGAGATAATAGGTAATGGATCACCTAAACTTAGTTTCGATGCAAATTAAGTGATTCTAACATGAACTCTAATCAAGTTTGGTTTGCTTCTAGATTTAGGAACCCTTCGACGAGCTTAGTAGCGCTTTGGGACTTTGTTTGTAAGTAGTTCTTACTTGGGGGATGTTTGTTGTATGAATATGTATAAATTGTTTGGTGCTTTTAGTGTGTTTATTATTTATTAATGTGTAAGTTGATTGTGTCTTTGTGAATATTGGTTAATGATTATAAGTGGTTTGAATGAAATCATGTTGGTTCTGGTTGTTTATAATTGATTTGTTTTTTTTTTTGTTGGATTTAACGCTTAGTGGTATTTCTGAAAGCATTATGGATTATGAATGGTTTTATCGTTGTATGGTTGTGTTCATAAAAGCATACTGAAATAATGTAGGAGAAATCTGTTGTGTTGCGCATGCATGTGGACCTGTCATTTCATTTTTAGCTTACTGTTTTTGGTTCTGGAAGCATGCTGGTTTTATTGTGAGTTGAGTGCTGCATGGGTCATGGCCTAGAAAGTATGTAGTAGGACTCTGGTGAGAGTTCCGGGATGTAATAAAGTAAATGGAGAACTAAAAGGGCCAAAAAGGCTGGCACGTCACTAGTTGGGTATCGAGGCTCCAGATGCAAAGGTCGAGGATCGATACCCCAACTTGGTAGAGATGAGTGTCGAGGCTCCGGATACAAAGGGTCGGAGGTCGGCATGGTGATTCTATTTTGTTGAATTAGTATTGGGTCTTGATGTGGTGGCGGTCAACGACCAATGCGTTGAGTAGTCGTCGATACCTTGGGGATAAATGTCAAAGTCGATGCACAGTTCA
>NW_019104535.1:1170397-1184778 GCF_001995035.1 Momordica charantia | reverse complement strand
TTTCCTCTACAAATCACCGCCAATCCATGACGATTTTTTCGTTTTTAGAAACTATGGTAGATTTTCATTTTAGAAACACATTTGAAAATCTTAACCAAAACCTTAAAAATAAAACAATAGATTTTCAAAAACCAAACTGTTCTTTTCTTTTATTTCTAAAATTTTGGTTAAGATTCAAAAGGCATATATAAATAAATTTTGAAGCACTTCACTGTGCATAAAATGAACTATGGCTTTGCAGGAGATCTTGGATCATGGTGGTTGTTTGCCCCTGTGCCTGGATAGTCTGTGTTCTCCAAAACCATTCTTCCTTCAAACAGTAATCTTTCCTCAACCCCTTCAAATGAATCTCCACCCTTGATCTGATCAAAATCTCTAGCATCCTACAAAAACAAAAAAAACACTTCAATTTCCCACTCATAGCTAGCTGCTGTTTGGTTGCTGAGAAAATTTCACCCAGAAAATAGAGAGAGAGAGAGAGAGAGAGAGAGAGAGAAACCTGAGAAACAAAATCTTGGGCAGATTCAAAATGAGTGGATTTGAGGATTCCTGGTGGAGGGAAGAAAAAATTCAGAGATTGATTAGAAATTGAAAGAAGAAAAAAAGAGGAGAGAGAAAAAGAAAATTACTTGTGGTGGGAACAGCAGCAGCAGAAGAAATGAGAAAGCTGGAGAAAGCCAGAAAGATGAGGAGGAAAGTGAGGGGAGTTTTCTGAGCCATATTTTCTCGGGAAACAAACAGAATAGATCTGCAGAAAGGGAAGGAAATTAAAGTGGTTTGGCTTGGCAAGAGAAACCCATGTGAGAGATATGATTTATATAAACAAAATTAAAGCTCAGAAAAAAAAAAAGAAAAAAAAAGAAACCAGTGTCTAGTTTTTGGACATTTGAAAATATATGATTAAAACCACCTCTGCCTTTTCAATAAGTCAACTTCCTAATTTTATATAATTTTTTTCTTTGGTCTCTTTTGAGTTTTCCTCCCAGTTCCCTTCCCCCACTCATCCCACAAAGTCTATCTGATTAATGTGTCATGCTATTTCTCAAATTTTTATTTAATTCCTTGACAGAATAAAAAGAAAAATCTAACTTTTACGCCCATCTAAACCTTTTTGTTTTTTGTTTCTTAATTTTAAATTACAAGGTAAGTCGGACTATTGAGTTGGAGGGATTTCAACTTATCATCCAACCATCTGTAATTGCCCAACCTCTTCTCGGAACATAGGAAACCTGTCACCCCTCACTCTACCTATAAGAGAGACAACATTCTACAATTCAGGTACGCAGTTTTGTTTGAGGCCAAATAACTCAATTCTTACCTCCATTGACTTGAGTTTCAGAGTGTTTATTCGTCCTATGCAGTTTTCTTATCGCGCAACTCACTCATCAATAGCTCATCTTAATTTATAAGAAGTCAACTTTAGAACCTCAACAGAATTCAATGCCAACAACATCAACATAGTGCACAAAATAAAACTCTAGAAAAAATTGCAAAGATCAATCAATACTTTTGAAGTCTCACCAATTTCAATAAAAATTCAACTTAATTTTTTTTTAATTCTTATCAATTTTACACTAGGTTTATGTTTGTAATTATAGAACGCATGTGAATTTTTTTAAATAGTTTTAAAAATCAAAAGTAAAAATTACAATATTTATAGAGTAAATTTGATCAAACCATCCGAGTTTCGTGTGAGTTTTTCTCCTTTTGTCTCTTTTTTATAATTTTTCATCTTCACAAATTTTAAGTTTTATTTGAGTCATTCAACTTGTATTAATTTTTTTAAAAAATTATGATTCTTAAATATAATACACCTTATTTAATTCATATAACAAAGGTGATGATAAGGATATTATATATAAAAATGAAGGGGTCATAGAAAAGAAATAGATATAATACTAAATATAAAATTTAATAGCATAAGAAGATATATAATAGAATCAATCATTGGCTACAATTTCATAGAGTTGTGTAATGGATAAAATCACCCTCATTGTCATACTTATCCCTTCCCCAAACTAGATTGAAAACAATAAATGAATTAATTTCTGTCAAAATTGGACGAAGTCCCGTATCGATTATTTCTTTTAAGGTAGTGCTTCAATAAACTCTACAAAATTTATCATTTGAAGAGATCTCTTAGTAGTTATTACCATGATTATCCATTAAAATCACGAATTACCATACCCAATCCAACTACTCTACTACTAAGTGAGGCATCTGAATAGTTACCCTAAAAATGTATTGAAGTTATAAAGTTGACTAGAGTAGATTGATAATGATATTTTTAATTTATAAACTAAAATAAACATTTTTAAAATATAGGAATAGTCTCACCTGTTTAAGATTTCATAAATATGGTAGGCGAAAAGGAATATAGGGTTTAGGTTTCCCATTGTAAAAAAGAAGGAAGGAAAAAACAATAAAAAAGAAAATAAGAATAATAATAAAAACTGTCAGATCAGCCAAACAGGTGTCCACCAGATACTGGTTAAGTTTTGGTTTGAATGCAGACATTTATGGCCATCAAATTCCATGAGAATACCATCAAAGAACAAGCTCATTTATAGCTTAACGTGATATTTTTATTATATAGTAAAATATTGTCCAAATATCACTAAGAAAAGTTCCAAATATAATCTTGATATAGGTGTTTATTAGTCTTTCAAATTTAAAAATGTTATTTGAACTGCTCTCACGATTACTTTAAAACCACGTAACTATTAAATTACTAATTATATTTGTTAATTTGACAAAATATATTAATTTAATAATATATTAGTGATATTAATTCATATATAAATATCTCAACACTCTCATCACTTCTTTTACATATGACCTTTTGCTCTAATATCATATTAAACATAAATGAACTATCAATGAATCTAAAAGTTTAGACTGATGAGTTGGGTAAATTTAATTTATATATAGATATCTTAACACCTCTCTCATTCTTCTTCTCCTTCTCTTCTATCTATAGTGAATGTCATCGTTGCTGTCGATTATTTCTTTCCTTACCTGTAATCGTTATCACTTTAATTACTGTCACCATCCATGCCGTGAAGTGTTAGTTGCAAAACTCCCTACCTATATTTGTATCAGTTCGAACTAACTTATATAGACTTAACTTATCATAGCGAAGTTCATATCTTTACTTCTTTTTTTAATTGATGGTAGGTTTGAACTCCGGGTCTAATAGTGTATTCTAAAAATTAGAAAAGGAACATACTAGAATTAAAATAGAGACTAATTAAAACCTTTTACTAAATTTATCAACTAAATTTCTTATTGTAGGAGTGGGAACACTTCTATCTATGCATATTTTTGTGTATATATTTTCACATATATTTGAAGTTGTGGTACGTGGAAGAGAGAGAATCATTTCTTGTCATTTTGGTTACTCCCAATATAAGAAGTTGACTTCACATCCATTAATGCTCGCTCTCTTCGTGCTCATCACAACATTAATGTCATATTTTTATTGATATTTTCATGTGCAGTGTGTAGGTAGATTCGACATTAATATGAACATTTCTATATATATTCTATGAAAATGGATGAAAAATATCAATAAAATATTATTAATCTAAATATAATACTAATTTTAGTAATTTGTAACTTATTTAGAAAAAATGATAGGTTTATTTTTACTGATTTTTTATTTTTATAACATTTTTTAACAAATATTTATCGATATCCATAATTATTTTGGATGTCATGAAATTGAGACTTCGATATTTTCATTGACAACGATATTTAAAATTTTAGTGGCTTCATAGATAGTCCAGTTTTCACACGTGCAGGTTACATGAATGACAAGTATGTACATAAATAAATATAAAAAGCTAGATTAGACCAAGATAAGAGGTATATTTTAAGTTCCACTTGTATTTTAAACTCACTACAATTTCTCCAAAAACAAGATGACAAAAAACAAATTTGTTTGTTAAAGTATACTTTATAATATATATAGTTATTGTCAATCAATTCCATTCTCTTTGAGAAGGTCATGAAATGATTAAATTGGAAGCCAAACAATAGGCCAACTACACTGGTTAGGATGAAGAATGGGACAACTTTTCAAACCGATATTTCAGAAAAACTAGCATTATATTTTATTCAATCATTTGAATTTAATTCATAGTCACTTTAGGTAATTTTCAAAATCATTTTAAATTTTCTAAAATTCTCGGTTACATCCCTCTGATTTTTTTTTCTTTTAATTTGATCGTGAAAAAACTTATGTTTCATTAAATTATTGTTTTGTCAAGGCGCATGTCTCTTGGCCGTGTTACTTGAAAAAAAAAATTTGTTCATAATGCAAATTGAATTTTGAGGATAGATGGGTTGAATTTCAAATGCCTGGATATCATCTAAATGGTATATTCATGTGTTTAAATTTTCTAATTAAAAAATAATTTAGGATCCGTTTGGTACAATTCACATTATTATTGTTGTTTGTTTCTGAGAAACCTAACCATTTTACAACTAATTAGATTCCTTGTTTCTCATCTTTTGGAAACATTCAAAATTTTATAAAAACTTGGGAAACCGTCAAAACAAGTTTCTTGTTTGCATTACCAATTTGTTACAAAACATAAGTATAAATATATTTTTTATCATTCTTGACTTTATGCATGTTGGAACCATGCCATTCTAGTTTTCTTTATAAAAAATGAAGAAATAAAAACAAGAAACGGTAACATTACAAAATAAAGTAACGTAGTTTTAGGAATCATAAAAAAAGTTACATGATAAAGTTACTGGACAAAATAAAGTTACATGATTTTAAGAATCACATCATTCTATTTTGTCTGGCTTTCCACTTTCTTACTACGATGTGTACAATTATCAACCAATAATTAATTAGTACAACAAGAGAAAGATTCAAACTCATGACTTCTTGATTAAATACTAACAAGTGTTAAATATCATGGAACTGAGTTAAGCTCGTGAGTATATTTTTTAATTGGCTTTTATCAAGTCATCATTTCATTATCCATGTTATTAACATGAACTATATAAAATTGTAAACTAATCATTTCATTAACCATGTTATTAATATGAACTATATAAAATTGTAAACTAAAGATCCAATATACAATTTTAGAAGTTTAAGAATTAAAATTGATACAACTATTAAAATTTTAATTTAATCAAAATCTTCAATAAATATAAACTATAATACTCGATAATTAGTCTTAAAAAAAACTCGATAATTAATTAATCAATTATACCATCAATTCAAGTCATTTAATAATTTATCTCCTAAAAAGAAGGCTTTTATAGGGAAAAAAAATCTGATTTCCAAAAAAAAAACTTGATAATTAATTAATTAATTATACCATCAATTCAAGTCATTTAATAATTTATCTCCTAAAAAGAAGGCTTTTATAGGGAAAAAAAATCTGATTTCCATTTTCACGCTGTGCATGAAGAGAGGAAAGGAGAGAGAAAGGAGAGAGAGAGATGTTACAAAACAGACAGGGGATTGAAACGAGAAGAGGGGAGAGAAAACCTTTTAAACTTCAAATATTAATAATTCAAAATCAATTTTAATTATATAAGAATCATGTAACCAAACATTAAAATAATTATATAATAATCATTTTCACAAAATCATTTCTCAATAAATTTCAGTTGCCTTCCTTAAAAAAAAAAAGATACTAAAAGAGTTGTTCCAAAAATTATTCTCAAACATGTCTTTAATATTTTATAAGGTTTTTCAAAAACTATAGCAAACATAATTTGACAGCAATTGACCTATATCTTCAGAGATTGTGAATTCAATCTCCTACCCTATGTATTATATTAAAAATAAATAAATATGATGTTTCCAAATACGAGACTTTATTTTAATATTGTAAATAAGTAAACTAATTATTTAAATATGGTGCCTTTGCTTAAAAATGTGGGACCTTTGATTAAAAGGTTGCAAAGGTGATCCATCTCTTAGTTATCTCTCGAAGAGATGAATAGATTAATTAATTTTTCAATTTTTTTTATATTTCGATAGTAATAATTTTTTTTAATTTTTTATATAAATTAAAACTAAAATTCATTTTAAAAATAATATTGAAATATTTATATAAATAAAATAAAAATTATCATTACTTATAGTGATGATATTGCCACGTATTAAATATAAATTTAATTTTGTGCCGCTGCGAGGTACAATTATCTTCCTCTTCAAGTCTTAAAGTTGCATCATAAGCATTATATTTCCAATATTTTAAAAGTAAAATTTGAAAAAGATAGTATTTAAATAATTAGTTTTTCTTAATTTCAGTTTTTATAATATTAAAAAAAACCCCACTAACTATTTGTAGATTAACATAAAATAATAAAAAATTTGTATTAAAATATTACATTAGCCCTATGCGTTAAATGGTAAAATTTGGAAATTCAAGAACCTAGGCTGAACTATTTGTGAAATTTTAGAGGTTAAATTGAAAGATTTTTAAATTTAGGAAGTAAATGGTTTTTATTTCTTATTTTCTTTTACACTACTTTTCAAACAAAGGGTAGAAAGTTTTAACCTAGAACTATTATTTCAAAACATGGCTTGCACGTTACATATTTCCTTTTATTTCATTTTTTTAATACAAATGAATTAGTGCGAAAATGGGTATTGTTCCACTTATTTCAATTTCGGTCCCTATTATGGATATAAATTATATTTAATGGAGGAGAAGATTGACGTTAGGGTGAGGGATCGCAATTTTTAGATGGAGGGTTCGGATTCTCCAATCTTCACCGGATGTTATTTTTAGACCAGACGTTCGTTCGAACTTGTTGAACTCTAATATCATACAAGATTCCTGAGATTTCATCTCAAAACTAATTAGTAACTAGAGGAATGGCTTAGATATATAATAAATACTTGTTAAGTCCATTATCCATTCAACATGGAAACTTTAACACCTCTTATGTGTTAAATTATCTGTAAAATATAAAATTTATCGTAATCTTTGGAACTAAGCAAAAGTTGTCAGAGTGATCTCACACCCTCTAATTATTTTTAAATCTAAATCTGAGTTATATCGAATCGCAACTCCAAATGTGATGTTATAAACTTTAGTAAAAAATCCATTCCAAATTTTTTTGGATAATGGGAAGATGTACCTTCTAGATGGAAATTCTAAAACGAGTTGAATATGGTTGTAGTAATAGAAATAAGATACAATTTACGGAAGTTGACAAATGAGAATATTAGTGCAAGTTATAATTACAAAAGGAGAATCTTAGAAAATGCAAAGATCACAACCCCACTATATAAATTTCATTGTCATCAAAGTTTGTGTTTCCACTTCCTTTAATTTTGCATTGAAAGTCAATTTGAAGATCAATGCCAATTTACAGCCATGGAAAGTGCAGCCAATACCTTTGACTTTCAAAAGAAACGTCTTTGATTTCCCTTTCTTCACATCTTAATAAAGCTTCCCTTTGAAATTTGACAGTATACTCAAATATAGATAAACCCCCACAAAAAAAAAAAAGTGTAATTTGGTGCATGTGTTTCTAAAAATAGTTTTACAAAACAAGGATTCAAAATAGTTCATTTTTTTATAACAATAAAATGGAGATAAAACAAAGTTATTTTAGAAATGCTTGTAAACTTGAGATATACAATATATATTCTCCAACTATTTATTGATTTATTTATTCAATTTTTCTTTTTAATTTACCAAAAAATTTAGTGTATTTTTTTGTTTCAAATTTAATTATTTAAAATAGTAACTAACATAAATACTATTTCTTCATAACAATAATAGATAATTCAAACATATTTATCTTTATCTCTTAAAATATTTTGGATCATCTCATTTATCATCATGGTTTAGTATTGATATGTTTTCATAAATATAATAGTTATATCTTTTGTGTCAAATTTTTTTCATTAAAAAAAAAATTGTAACTAAATAGCCTACCCATTTTATGGGATCGAATGAGTGAACGAAACGGGTATACTTCAAATGAAATTTAAACATGATTTAATCATGTAAGCATTTGTATAGTCTATTTATAATGAAATTTTAAGTGTCAAAAAAATCTTATTCATTAATTACATGTCTAAAAGGTACTAGGAACCACATTGTTAAAAATTGTATATATAGTTATAAAGATTAAAATAAGAACTAAGTACATAAAAACTTAAAATAGAGTTTTGAAACATGATTGCCATGTTTTGATATGTATTGAATACTTTAGGATAAGTCATGGAAAGATTAGGCACCTTTCAAGATAGTGAAAATGATATCTTTTATATGCCATTATTCCTTTAGGTTGTAGTGTTGAAATTAATTTAATAATTAATTTTAGTGTGGATAATAAATTAATAGCAATTATGTCTAGACTATTTAATTAGGCATATTGAGTCGTCCGCCAATCTTAAGATTTTATATATATATATATATTTATTATAGCTACAGTGTCCAATATACTATATTACTTGAGTCTCTTGTTTCGTAAGAATTGCTTATATTAGGTACATGTTAAGATAGTTGATAAAGACCGTAAATACGACTTCTCTCGCAGGTTATACTCAATGTTTCAGACAAGTCTAATCTGTTTGAATAGATTTTGGTTGATTTTAGTTTTCTTCCCTGCTTAGATCTTGATCTAGATTGTTCTTGAATTATGTAGCCTTTATTCTAGAATAATAATCATGGTGTACTATGTTCCATCATGAACATCAAAGGTTAATGTGGACAAATATTAAGCATTCATTTTTTTTTTATCAACTTTATTACTATTTAGTAAATGAAATAAAGTTTTGATCAATTTTTTAAGATAGTCCTCATCCTGCCCTTGCTTTTGGCTGAAACCAATGGAAATCTAAATATATACCCATGATCCAACGTGTGACTTTGTTCACATCCCATCAACTTAATTTTATCGATATATATCCAAGTCTCACTTAGCCAATTTATCACATCCACAAAATTGGTATATCAAAACATCAAAATCTCATTAAAATTATACCGGTCTTAATTTCCCAAAAAAAATAAAAATACTATACTATATCTTTGAAGGATGGATTTACATAAGAGGTAGCATGTTGATCTTTGGATATTCTCAAAGATGGATTGAGATAATCTCATAGAACTTTTCTTTTCACTTTTGGCATTACACATTCCTCTTAAATTAGCCAAGAGGAAGCAAAAAGTACAAATGGACTATGCAAAATTATCAAGATTGTGGGGAACATGAAATCTTTAGGATCACAATGGCTAAGATTTTCAATTTTTGTGAGTGATCCATAATTCACATAATGGAATAAACAAACAGTTGTTGAGGTTTGAGTAATCAAGGATGGGACCAGTTGTAACACAATATGGCTTATTTTCTCAAAGTGAGACATTGGAATTTGGAAAGAGAGTTCTATTTGAATTTTGCCACTATTACTTTTAGAAGTAAAAGGAGGGAAAATATCTTTTTAGCAACACCATTGGCGATATGCTCTAATAATTTACCAATGTTTTACATAATTACTTCATATTCAACTTGCTTTTTTATGTTATATATCTATTGACTTTTATAAATAAAATTCAAACTTATTCTAAATTTAAATATAGAACGCATGAATGGAGTTATGTTTTCTCTCCTCTCGATGACCGAGTTTTTTCAAATGAGAGCGAAAAAAGTGGGGAGGGGGTGGTTAGTGACTGACTCCCCTCCTCTCCTTCTCCTCTCCGTGAAAGGTGTGTGTTTTCTCTCAATCATATGGTGAAGCTTTTTTCATAGGGTGTTCCTTTTGTTACAGTTCTTCCTTTAGATTTTTTCAAGTAGTAAGTAGCATGGATCGAAATATTATAGAGACCTCTCTTGCTGTTGTAGAGGCGACTTTCGAAGAGGATACTTCTTTCCCGCTAGTTTCTATGATGGTGGGCGGTGGCAGGGTGTTGGGGATCTCCCCGTCGGATGATGATAATGCTGTTGTGGCTGATAAAATCAAAGCCAACATTGTTATGTATAGTCCATGGTTTCGTCGCTGGGACGTTTTGAAGAGTTATCAGGCACAAAATTGGAGAGGGCTCCTCTGCCTGCGATCTCTTGGGATGACTCTTCATTTTCGTTACATTCTAGTTTAGAGAACTTCCATGGTTTAGAGGTAAAGATAACGGAGCATAAGGTGGGCGACGATGAAGGTGCGGCAGAGTCGGCTCAAACACCATTTTGGAATCTGTAGAGGCTATCAGTATTAATTATATTGAGATTCGTGACCAGCATGATTTGGAGAATTTGCCTAATCTTTCCTTACCTGTCATGGTGGGAAATATGACAACTTTGGAGACAATTATTTCCCTTCAAATCCTAAATATGGGTGCCATAAATGATAAGATTCCTCAATTAATTGATGAATCTCCCCCGAAATCATTAAATGAGGTTATGAAAATGTTGTAACTTTGGAGAAAGTGTTTAGTGGGCTAACATTTGTTCATATTACTAGTTCTTTGAACATGCAATTTGTTTTATTGGCCAAGTGTAATGATCGTTTCTCTGTCATTTGAGATAGTTTTTATCCTTACTCGCTTTTGTTTGTGGTGCGTTGTCACTACTTTTCTGACATAACCCATAATATTCTTGTTTCTTTTTAATACCATGTTAATTTCATAGAATATATATATGCATGAATGGACAGTTTGAATTTCAGGCATCTTTTCTTAGGAGTATATATATATATATATATACATATATATGTATACATATATATATGTATACATATATATATGTATACATATATATGTATACATATATATATGTATACAGATATATATGTATACACATATATATATGTATACATATATATATGTATACATATATATATATTTTGCATGAATGGACACGTTTGAATTTCAGGCATCGTATCTTTCTCTTAAGAAAATGAGGAAAGATATGTAACACCCAATTTAGGATTAGATTCAATATTTACTGGCCTCTGACATTTTTCCCTGCATTCATCATGACTTGGTTACAAAACCCGACAACTTGACCAACCCAATCCAATCGGATTGAGTTGGGTCGGAAAATTCCCAAACCAACCGGATCGGGTTGGGTTAGCCATCAATTTTCAACCTACTGGTTTCCACCTATGGCCAACCCGAAAATTTGAGTTGATCCCGAAAATACCCCTAACCCGACCCAACCTGACCTGTGAACACCCCTATCTGGTTGCGCCATTTACTTGACTTCAGTTACTTGGAAGAAGTGAAGACTGTCCCTATAGATCAACACAAATTTCTAACGAAAATTTTATAGGAGGTCGTGCAACTTAATACTGCTCCAGCATGCTTAATTTTGGAGTTATTATAATTGAGCCACCGAAAAGGAAGGTGTGTCCACTTAAGGTGTGTCCACTTTGTTAGTATAAGTAGTTATCAATTTATTTGTTAGACATGATCTCAGGATCGATCACTTTCCTTCGAATGTGGTATATATCGATTTATTTGTATACCCCTCAACTTAATGCTAAAAAAAAGAAAGAAACAAATAGCAATAATTAAAAAAAGCATGGAGATGGACAGATGTTTGGCAAGAATGAGGGAGTGGGTGTGGGTGGGAGTAATTAGTATTATATGTAATATTATTGAAGAAGGTTTATGTGTGTCTGAGGAGGCAAACACTACCAATTGAGAATGATCATGGACTTCCTTTTTAAGCCTTTTTTTTTAATTTTATTTTTGCATAAAATAATTGAAATATCAACTTAGTGTTAGTGTAAGTGCTGCTTAATCTCTATATCTAATATAATATATGCATATATTTTTTTGTAATATATTAATGGTGGATTTCCTTTTTAATCAATACTTCTATATTGTCATTATGAAAAAGAGAAAAAAAAAGGTTATGATTTGGGAAAACTGCATTATGTATAGAAAATATAATTGGTGTTTTGTCTCATGAGGATTTTGATTTTAAAATTAAGCTTATTTATTACTAATTTCATTGTGTTCTTACTCATTATTTATAAAATTATTCAGCTAAAACTTAAGTGTATTGAAATTGATTTTTAATTTTTTAAAATTTTTTAAAGTAAAATTTTAGCGTCTATACTTTAACCTTATTAGCTTATGTGAATGTTTCGGTAGTTAACCTTATTAGCTTATGTGAATGTTTCGGTAGTTGGTGCGGTAGTGAAAATTCGACACAAGAAGTTTATGTGTTGATATTGTAATTAAATAAACTGTCACATTCCACCATAATTAAAGCTTGATTAATCATATTGGCTGAAAAGCATAAATCTTGTTAAATTAATTTTAAAATATTATTATAATTAGAAAGTACAAAAAAGTACTACTAATAATGTTGGTTGGATTCTGGCATGCTACAAATTACTTATCACCTTAAATTTATTTTATTTTTCACTAATATTAACATGTTAGGGACCATTTGGTCAAATTAAATAAAGAGATAAGAGATATGAAAACTTCTAAAACATTGACTAAAATAGTAATTAAAACAAATCAACTAAAAATATAACTGAACCTTTTTACCAAACGTTTGATCGAATTCAAATTTTATGAACAAAACAAAACAATATATATATATATTATTGTCTTGAAGTCAGAGCCAATATTGGTAATTAAATTAAAGAAATTAATATATATTTGTCTTGAAGTCAGTCAGAGCCAATCTTGGTAATTAAATTAAAGAAAAACTCATTCTTTTAAAGTTTTGTTTGCTAACTAATTTTTTTAGTTTTTTGTTTTTAAAAATATCTCCTACTCCCTCTCAATTTTTTTTAGTATGTTTGGATTTTTAGCCAAATTTTATGAACAAAATTAAACAAGTTTTAAAGAACTTTTTTTTAAATTTAATTAGATTTGAAAAATGTTTTTAAAAAGTTGATAATAAAGTAAAGAAACACATGTATAGAGGTATTATTTATGAAAAAAATTTTAAAAACAGAAAATAAAAAATGAAATAGGGTCTATATAAATTATTCTAGTTAAAAAAAAAAGAGAAGAGATGTGTGAAAGAACTTTTCTCCCACTAATTTTTTCAAACCAAAGAAGAAAGAGAGAAAGTAAGCATACATGTCTTTATACACAAAGTTGGTAAAATTCCAAGAATAATTCTTAGTTGCGCATTCAAAGTTAGCTATTATATATAATAAAGCTACAACATACCTAACAAAGAGTTAGAGTTATAATAATGAATAGAAAAACAATCTAATGTCAAAGGAAAAAAAATGGGAACATGATCTTTGATAAGGTTACCATTGAATTAAATTAGAACAAATCAAGTATGAGTTTCTAACTTTGTTCAAGATTGGTGTAAAGTAATACAGTACTTTAGAGGATTAAATCTTATACATAATCATCTACTCCATTCAGGCTTCAAAACACTTATCTACCACGTATATCCTAACCGCATAAATGAATGAAAAATAGCAGCTAATTAAGCTTAACTTAGCTGATTAAGGTATATACCTCCAACTAAAAAGTCGTGAGTTCGAATTCCTACCACATATGTTGTACTAAAAAAAAGGAAGGAATGAAAATATGTCTCGTTAAATAAAAGCTACAATTATATATTATGCTCAAAGACAAAAATAAAATATCTGAAAGTTTAGTACCAAAATAGAATAAACCAGAAAGATTAGGGCTCGTTTGGTAATGTTCATGTTTTTTGTTTCAAGTATGATAAAACAATCTTTTTATTTATGTTTTGGAACAAATTGGAAATGGAAACAAGAAAGTAAAAACTAGTTTTGGTTGTTTCTAAAATTTCTATTTGCCCGCTTTAGTTTTGACCATGCTGAGCCTTTTTTGGCTTGCTTCTAGGTATGTCCCAATTTTGATTTTCTTGACTGGTCGTAGATACTCACACATAGTCAGTGCCCCTGGTTGAGAAATTTATTTCAGAACGAATTATAAAAACTCAAGTATTATGTCAAATGTCGAAGACGGTTAATGCCTAAAATACATGTGTTGAGCTAGTGGTAGTATTTTTTGAGGTACTGGGCGTGCCATAGGTGTAGTAAGGCCTTTCCTTGTTGGTCATCCAAGGCATAAGTGCCTGTTCGAACCACCTTAGTGACTTTGTATGTGTTGGGTGTGTTGCCCTAAAACCGTAGTTTGTATTTTGTAAAAACAAATGTCTATTTAATAAAGTTTTATTCAATAAATTTGTTGTTGAATCATAGCTTTGTATTGTCCAAAATCCAATAAACTAAACATCCAAGGTTATTTATGATGTAATCGGGACAGTATATATACTGGGTATATAGTTGATATACGGGGGATATATTTGATATACACCTGATTTATGAATGGATACTGTCCCGTGAATAACCTAAAGGGTCTATAGTATATGGATAAGGCTGGGTACCTTATCCTGGCAACACTATGGATACGACCCACTCTGTAAAGGTT
>NW_019104535.1:1142697-1155755 GCF_001995035.1 Momordica charantia | reverse complement strand
AAAGGTCAACCGTGAACTAAATAAACGGAAGGAGGGGTTGGGTTACGAAGAGGAAGAGGAGGGGGAGGGGGGTGCGTAGGTGTGAAAGGAGGGAGGCGACTGCGCTTATAATTGGGTATGAAACCCTAATATCACTTGAAACCAAACCGAACTTAATAATATCGGGTCGGTTTGGTTTCCTTCACCCCTAGTTAAAATACAAAGGCATTGTGTTATAATATCATGTTAAATCACCAAAATAAGTAAATAAATAATTTAAGCTGATGGGTTAGGATAAATTTAATAATTTATGGGTATCTAAAAATTTCAATTGTGTTCAATTCCTTCCAATAATTCACTCCTACAAATATTCATTATACGCGTCAACCTATCATGAATAGCATAAAAATTAACCGAGAATTTAATTATAAATCTTATGAAATATAGTTTATGTAGTGTCTTATTAATAGCGAATATTGATAACCAATAGACAATCACTCTCCAAGCAACATTAATTTTCATTTTTGAACACACCCCACATGAGTGATTATAGCCACGTGAATTTTCATAAACTGTTTTAACAATAAAATTGTTTATAAGGAAAATATTGGAATGAATTTTAAAGTTAAGAATAGAAATGAAAATTCTTAATTTTAAACCATAAGATGTATAATTGAAACTATCTCCATATTTCATAAAATTTTTAATAATTTAACCTTAATTAAACTAGTGTATTAAGAGTCAGACGGATGCAAAGAAAATGTACCTTTTTTCCCACATCTAACTCCATGTGGGAGTTAAAACCAATTCTATTAATTTTCACAATTTCTACCATTTTTTAAAAAATTAAATCGACAACGAAATTTTTATAAAATCAAAACTTCGATGTCTTCTTCTAAACCACATTTGAAACCTTTAATTAAATTAGTAACAATTAAAGTAGTAATAGATAGTGTAGCATTTTAAACCTGGGCGCTACTATATGTCTGATGTTGGGAGGATGGAAGGCCAACCTGTTCAAGTAGCGTCGAAAACCCAACCTGGCAGGTTGGAGTCAGTACTTAGACGCAGATGAAAATGTCCAAAATATCCATCTCGATGCAAGGGAGAATCTGATGAGCGCATAAACCGATAGTCCTTTGTGATGATCCCAACGTGAGTAAGGAAGTATCCTGATGGCATAGGTATCTACGTCTTTGACCATTATAAATACACCACTCATTCACCAATCCAGGTATAGAAATCCGTCTGAAGCTAATCCGTCTAAACTCAAATTTCAAACTAACTTTAGCGTCGGAGTGACCTACCTATTTTTACAAGTCCTCTAATGAAGCTCGCTGCAAGTGACTCACACCAACCTCACACAGGTCGCACACTGTCACTTCATGACTTAGGCAAATTTTGGCCTCAACATCTTATCAGTGTCAGCTTTTTCACTACCATCTGCATAAATTTGTTCAATAATTCATGTATCTATTCTGTAGATATTTTTTTGATCGTGTGGTTGGTTTGTCAAATCTTAGCTGGAAAATTGTTTTTATCGACAAGGCCACGGGACATGTTGCACATTAAATTATTGAATAAAAATTCACCATTCCCCCATCTCATTGTAATCTAGGGTATTAAATATTTTTCAAAATATCTATATTTTCACGGACATTTCTATCCATCCATGAGTTCGACATCAAAAAGGAGGAAATTGACATTTCTATAGTTTTACAAAAAGATCGACAAGATATGAAAAATATGAATAAAATATCAATAATTTAGACATAATATTAGTATTAACAATTTTTATTTTCAAATTTATTTGGAAAGGTTGAATGTTTATGTGTGAATTTCAATATTATTTATGGATTTTATTGATATTTTTATCGATGTTTCTATGAAATTGAGATTTGGCATTTTCATCCAAATATATTTAAAATCTTGCTTTAATCCAACAGGGCAAACGTCGGAATTATATATATATTTTTTCTTTTCATTCTCTCTCAGTTTATAACATTAAAAATATTGTACGATGGTTCAAACTTTCCAAGTTATAAAATAAGGTTTATGATACCTTGATTCGTTCAGTTGTGCCGACCATTCTTTTTCTTTCTTTCTTTTCTTATTTTTATTGGATTACCAATATAGAAAAGCTAGGTAATTATTCTTTTTGTGTTGCCTTTTTCAGTACAACGTTTTGTTTAGGCTTTATCATTTTGCAATCTTAAAATTTGACTTTTTTTTTTCCTTTTATGGTTTTCGCAAAAGGCTAAAATATTGGACCTAAAATTGGTGCATTAGTTAAAATAAAAAGTCCTTTTTGAAAAATGTTATTTAGTTCAAGGTATTGTAAATATGTCTTCAAGAACTCAACTAACTCATGCAAGGCTATAAATGCTTTTACATTTTTATTCCTGTTTACCTTTTTTTAGTTCAATAGTGTCGGGTGGGATTTGATCATCTGATCTTAAGGACGAGATATGATTTCTTACCTAACTGAGCTGTTATGATGAATAACAAGATATTTATTGTTACTTTTTATGTGAGCTACATGGGGTGTAACTCTTTATCTATTTACCAAGTAACTTGATTCTAATCAATTTTTCGCACTTATAAATTTTGGTTGCTTTTTTCTGTCTATCATTACATTTTAATTTTGTCACGCTTTGGTGATCAAATTTTGTAATTAGTATTGTTGGGGGAAAAATACAATATGACACGTGAACCAATCAACTCATCTCGGTAAGGTTAAATTCGCTCAACCAGCCAAAGGGAGAAGACCGACCTACCATATAGGTCAAGTTGAAGGCCAAACCAACTAGAGAATTGCCAAAGTTCTCTCCAACCGAACTGAGGAAGCCTACCTCAGACCTGATAGTCGACTTGGGGCCTGATAGCCCAAAATCACCGATTAGGGCGGTTCCAATGGCCTTGTCCCCCTCCCTCCGTCACTTGAAAAAGGAACACTAGTCCGCTCACTCAGGTATGCAATTCTATCTAACTACGACCTACAGTAGTTTGCGAACCATTACTGACTTGAGCTTTGGAGTGTTTGTTTCCTCTGTGCAAGTCACTCCTCATGCAGCCACTCCTTCTTAGCTCGCTCCAGTTCGATGCATGTTGATCTACCCAACTCGACAAGATTTAGCATTAATGTTTGGCACCGTCTGTGAGAAGTGACATAAATAAAGCTCTTGTTCTTTGTGATAGCTGAAGATTCCTCAAGGTTCAAGCAACCATAATCCAGGACACCCGAAGAATATGCCAACAACGATAGACTAGAGAAGGAAGCTCCCGGAACTCCAAAGCCTACTAAGCTAATAGCCCGAGCAGAAACAAAAATGACTCACATAGCCCAGATGCACGTGCAGATAGATCCATGACACAAACCTTACTGAATGTCGGGGTGCCACTCCCCGAGCTTCCCAAGCCTGAGATCCCTCGTAATCTAATGAAAGGCAAGCAGAAGATGGACGACCATCCCACCAAAAAGGGAACTCACCGACCTGTCGAGAAGCTGGTTCTCAGGGGCAATGACACACCTCGACCAGAAAAAGATCTCTGATCGATTCTCTCTACCTAACCTTCCCAGAGAGAAGATGAAGATTTATGAGACAAGATCATCTAGAATCGAGCTCAAAGACAAGATGAGCTCGAGAAGAAACATCCGGAGGAATCTGTAGATAATCTAAGCCTATAAATGCAATTTGACCAACTGAAGAGAGAGCTGGTCAACGAGATCAAAGGCGACCTGAGAAGGCCAAATACAAGCTTACTTCTGACTAGACAAGCCTGAAGAACCACCATTCGTTCAGGCCATCCTCGACCTGTCGATCCCGTCGATGTGTTGTTTGCCGACTTTCGACGAGTATGACGGCTCAACCGATCTAGGGATCACACGGAGACCTTCGAGTCCATCATGGGCTTCCACACATAATTTGATGCAATGAAGTGTAGGGCATTCTCCATCACCCTGCAAGAAAATGATATAGGTTGTTCACGCTTTAATTCCATCTCGACCTGAAAGAAGTTGCGATAAGATTTCATAGCCCAATTTGCAGCTCACCAGGACACCAAGCACTCCGACACTTATCTGCTCTCCATCAAGTAAAAAACCAAAGGAATCCTTGTGCAACTACATCAAAAGTTTCCTTGCCAAGCATATTAAGATGGAGAATTGCACCGACATCTTCTCCCGAATAGCGTTTGTCAATGGGGTAACTCATGAGAAGCTAAGCTAGTCCTTAGCAAAGAAGATCGAGCCCACCCTAAAAGGCTACAGTGAACAAACTAGAAAGTTTATCAAGGTCGTGGGCATTATCCAACCAAAGGACGACAAGTCCTACAGGCATAGCTAGCTGCCAAAGTCCAAAGACAAAGACAGAAAGGACAACAGGTCCAGCTCTTTTCGCCGACCAGACAATGATCAATATAACGAGCAGAGATTAGAGCGACTTGAGAGGTACAACAAGTTCACACCTCTCAATGTCTCAATTGCCAAGATCTTGGCAAACATCTAAGACTCCAAGCTCGAGGAAGGATCCAAACCCCCTATGCAAGGATCCAAACAAACGTGATAGGTCGAAATATTGCCGCTTCCACCAAGACTAGGTCACCATACCTCCAACTGTTACAACCTGAAAGATTGATGGCTTTATCCAATAAGGCTACTTCAAGAAGTATGTGGGTAAGAAAGACTAAGGTAGTAGCTCGAAGGGTTCAGGAAGCAAAAGAGAAGAGAAAAGTGAGAGGTCGAGGACCCTCCCAAACGTGAAGACAGACCTCACAGTGAAACACGATCCACGGAGGACCGAGTGGGGGCCAATCTGACCACAAGCAAAATAAGGTGACTCGCGAAGCTCGGAGGAGATCTGTGTCCTACAAACCAAGCTAGAAAGCTAACCCAGTTACCTTATCAGATGCTTACCTCCAGAACATTCATCACCCTCATAATGACGCCCTGGTCATAGCTCCTTAGATCGACCACGCCATTGTTCGGAGTGTTCTAGTCGACGGTGGGGCCTCTGCCAAATGTCTTTCTATATCCACCTACACAACTCTTGGATGGGGCAAAACTTAGATAAAAAATAGCCTAATACCTTTTGGCGGCTTTGTAGGAGATAGCACCATTCTTGAAGGTTTCATCGAGCTCTCTATCATGCTCAACGAAGGTGATACTCAGATTACCCAAGTTGTGGAGTTCGAGGTCATTGACGGCAGGTCGACCTACAATGCCATTTTGGCCAACAAATTCTTCATTATCTGCAAGTCATCCCCTGAACTGGCCACCAAGTCCTGAAGTATCCGACCTCGAAAGGGGTTGGAACAGTTCTAGAAGAGTAGAGATCTTAGGAAATGTTATGCTACTGCCCTCAAATGATCATCAACATGTGCGGCCATCCCTGAGCTGTCTAAGCTAGAAGTAGATGACTTTATAGTCAAAAGAGGCACGTGGCTGAAGAACTCAAACTGGTTTTAATGCTCAACCCTAAGCGACAAGTGAGCATTGGCACCAAGTTGAAGGCCACTAACAAGAACGACCTCATCGAGTTCCTGAGAGCAAATGCCGCCCGAGCTGCTGACACATATTTCCAGCCTTTGGCCTTTTGCTCATTGGGGATTCAACACTGATCGGTCCATTGCCCCAAGGTCGAGGTTAAACCAAGTTTGTCGTGGTTGCAACTAACTACTTCACTCAGTGGGCAGAAGCCGAGCCAATAGCCATGGTGACAAAAGCCAAGGTCACCAACTTTCTCTGGACCAACAATGATCATCACAGACAATAGAAAGCAGTTAAATAATGCAAAGTTCAACGAATTTTTTGCCAAGCTCGATATCAAGCATTTCAACTCAGTTTCCTACACATCTACAAGATAATGGTTAGGTTAAAGTCGTCAACAAGATGATTAAACAAGGGCTAAAGTTTAAGATTGAAGATCGCAAAGGCCGATGGACTGAAGATCTACCTAAGGTTCTTTGGTCTTATCGAACCACAGCTTGAGACTCAACTGACTAGACGTCTTTCTCGTTATCCTTGGCTTGGAGGTCGTTGTGCCAATTGAGGTCAGCATGCCCACTGCTCAAGTTGAAGAATTCAATGTAGAGGCAAATGATTACGCTCTTCAGCTCAACCTTGACTTACTGGAAGAAAGAAAAGAAGCTTCACAACTCCAGCTAGTTGAATATCAAAACAGTGTATCTCAATACTACAATTTCAAAGTTAAATTACGTAGTTTCAAGATAGACGACCTAGTCCTTTGGAAGATTCTACAACATGTCAGTGCCCTCGAGCCAACCTAAGGTAGGTCGCTACCAAATAAAGGACGTCATACGCCCAAGCACGTACATGTTGGCCGATTTAGAAGGCAAGCTACTACCCCACCGTGGAATACAGAACACTTAAGATTTTACTACCACTAAATTTAAAATCCCTTTCTCTAAAGGAAATGTATTTGTAATTCTTCCTTTCTAAAAAGTAATAAAAAGCATGATTTATTTGAGCAAAGCATTATGCAGTCTAACTTTTCACCAAGCTGAGCTCAAATGGGGACCAAGGTGCATTCTTATTACCAAGCTCTCTCTCTCTTTCTCGTACCCTGTTGGGACTTTCTCTACCTTTAAAAATATTAGAGACTCGTGCAAGCACACGCGATCACAAGTAATACTCAGAAGTAATCCAAGGTCGAATCCTCAGGGACTTGTTGCTTTTTAAAACAATTTTTAAGAAGTGAACGGTTCAAAGATGCAATTGTGATTCAGGAAGAAAAATGTGATGAAATGTTGTCGTTTGGGGTTTTAACTAACAAGCAATTTAATGAAACTCAACCTCCTTGTCTCCTACCTTAGTTTTGATGCAAAACATTGAAAACACACTATGTTGGGAAAATGCACCAGGCCCAATTCCTGACTTTTCTTGGGATTTGAGTTCTACTATTTCACTATCGCTTTTGGTTGATGCAGAGGCTAGGGTAACCTAGAATCATATTCCTATGTGTGATTACAATCATAGAGAATATCTACCAACTCATTTGAATTATGGGTCAGATGGCCTATGCCTAGGACCATGTTTTATGCGTTTATTCCTAAGTCACATCCCATATTGGTTTCCTATTATTTTACCTAACTCACCTTTCCCAATGTTGGGCTTTGGTGTATAAATCAAGTTCCCACTGGCTAAATGGAAAAAAAGACGTGAAGAGAAGTTTTTAGAAACCAACCCAAAAAAGTGCCAAGCGTAATCTGGCCAAAATCCCAAGCGTGTTGAAAACCAAATCATTTGACTAAGGCATTCCACAAACAGGTTGATAACTAATTTAGAACATAATTAAATGAAAGTAAATGCACAAGAACATAAAAAGAGTATTTTTCATTGAATTTAAATGAATAAATAAGCCGTACAAGGAGTTCTAGCTTGACCCTCTTCTCTCTCGAGCGTGAGGGGAGTTGAAACTTGCTAAAGAACTTTAAAATAACAGAATGAACAAAGAACGGAAGTAAGAACTCGAATTAAAAGCAATATGAAAGGTAAAAGCATGAAAAACAAAGAAATGAACAACTAGAACATGAACATAAACCCTAAAAACGAGTTATACAACTAGAGAGCATCTAAAAGAAGATGAAATGAAGCTTCGAAGGGATGATTTGCTGAGGGATGGATGACTTCCTTTTATAGCACCATAGGTTGGTTGAAACTCCCCTCCATTTCAGGTGGAAAAGGGTTGAGATTCACCTAACCACCTCACTTCGACTTGGACTCACGGTTTTGAACATGTGGAAAATGTCCTCCTTGCCCTTCATTAATCAAAACATGCGTTTTGACAAATTACCCTCCAAAAATGCGTCGGGCGCAATTCTAAAAAAAAAAAAAAGAATTCTGTTCTTTTCTTTCAAATTTGATCGCATTTATCTCATATTTTTCCTAAAGTACCATAGCTTGACTTTTACGCAGAAATAATCTATGTATGTTCTACTTTAAGAATATGTGGTCCTTTTTGGCAAATAATAATGGGAAATAGGTCAAAAACGTGGTCAAACAGGGCTACCGACACATGTTTCTATAGTAAAAAGTCAACCCTAACACACCCTCAAACTTAGCCATTTGCTTGTCCTCAAGCAAAAACAACAACAACAAATCTAAAACAATCAACATGATAGAAATATGAATGATCAACAATCCAAATGTTCTAAGTAAATGAATCATATAAGTCTCAAGAAAGGCTCCACAAGCTAAACGTCCTAACTTTAATCTCAAGCCAACAAACCATAAACCATCCTTTGTTTTGAAAATAAAAACGATTCTAAATCTTCTTCTTTTCTAAAACACAAAACTCTTTTACAAAACCATGGAATATGCACACTTCCATTTTGATTCAAACATTTTAACATCAAGTGAACCGGCTACTAGCCCCTAAGGTTTTCAACACACTAACATCGGTTTCAAACCACAGCCACTCATAGAAACTTGTTAGGTAGCAAACCGGCATAAAATGATGTCGACAGTGGTTTTCATGAAGTCACCTTAATATGTAAGCTACCACCCTTCAAGATGCTAACGCCGCCCATTTTAAGAAATAAATGGCTATAGTGGGACTCGTGAAAAAGTAAGTGCGTTTTCTTTCCTCTCATGTTTCTTACCACTCCTTTCTTACTCACACTTTTATTTTTCTTTCCCCCACTCTTATTTTCACTCATGACACTTTTTTACTTGCTTTTATTCCTTCAGACTTTTTTCATACTCTTTCTTTTGAAAAAAAATTTCTTGCATACGACTCTTTTTGCATAAGACTCTTTTTATTGCTTTGCATTTTCTTTCTCGACTCTTTTTTCAAAACATAAAATGCATTTTCTTTCTTAAAACAAAAAGACACACACCGTCTTCCCCAAACTTAAGGGAAACAGTGTCCTCACTGGGGAAAGAAATTTTGAAAGATGCAAAATTTTGGCACAAAAAGGACAAGGACTTCCAAAGCAATGAAAAAGTTAAGGTTTCAAAACAAGAAGAAACAGAACACAGTTTTATAACCAAAACAAAAAGAATGGAAAATGACTCATGGCTTGATCATAAAACTAGGAAATCTAACCTATTCATGCCTTTAAGAATCCTCATCGGCATGATACAAAAACAAAGAACAAAGGAAAGCATTTCGTTAAAAAGATGAACATGTTGATAGTTTAGAAAAGATGCATTGAAGAAGCCAAGGACAAGCTACTAGCTAGAACAAGGAAGCATGCAAGCTTGAATTTTAAACATATGCAAAAACACAACATATATACCTTTCCTAACAGCACAACATCCCAACACTAACCTAAAACAAAAACTAAACTAAGAAAAACCTATCATGCAAACTAAAACAACAAAACAACAACCTACACCACCTAATATGCAGACTAATCTAAACAACCTAAACTAAACAACCTAACATACAAAATCAAGATCGAAATATCAAAACAAAAAGAGGGAGATACTCCCCTATTCATCATCAGAAGATTCATCGTTAGTGAAATCGGTAGGAAAACGGGAAGAAGATGGTAAGTCGGCTGCAAGCTCATCGGGGAATGAAGGTGCTTCATCATCGTATATTGTCTGGAGGAAAGCACATGTGGCACGTTGAGTAACCAAAAGAAGCTCGTACTTGTGCCTAAGCTCATCATATTGCTCCCTAGTCACCACCCCTCTGGTCTCGGGATCCGCAGCGGTAATGGGAGAATCTTCCTCTCGAACAATGGAATACCCCCGAACTCTCCTAAGGGATGTGAATGGCTTCTTGGGCGTCACAACATTGGCATCATCGGCCTCCACTTCTGCCTGTAAGCATAACTCAGTTATTAGTCCAGGAAAAACAAGAGGACCTACCATTTTCTCGGAGCATCTCCTAATCTCGTTCCTTATGAGCTCCCCAAAGTTGAACTCAATGCCCTTCATAAGGATGTACACCATCATCGCCCTGTTGCGCTTAATGGAGGAATCGTGAGAAATGGGTATCAACCGGTTCTTCACCACATAGATCCAAACCGTCGTTTGCTCATTGATGTCAAGGGGCTTTAAGGAAAACTTCCCCGTGGTTGAGACGGTCCATGTCTTATGTGGTCTACAAATAAGTCTACGCGCCTCCTCCACTTGCTCGTCCGATGGATGCACCAAAATCTCATTACCTATGACATTAAAGATGTCTAACAAACCATAGTGAGTATTAATAATGGAAGGCGAAAATTTTACCACTTTACCCCGTACTCTTACTACATATCCTCGGTTGTGATTGATGGCAGTGTAAAACTCTTTCACCAAGGCCTCGGATACACGTGTAGTTGGGGCAAACAACGCCTCCCAACCATTATCCACAAGCCTTCTCCTAACATATTCTGGCACCGGCTCTTGGGTCTCATCAAAACCTCTCTCAAGGAGGATATCACGTGTTGTGAAGGTGGGCCTCCTCACCTCCAATCTCACCCTTTTTACTCTTGATGGTGTTTGTTCGGTAGAATCAGGCTTCTCTTCGTTGGCCTCCTCAAGTGGCTCTTCTGCCTCTCTTTGCACCCTAGCCCTCTTGGCTTTTTTAGATGGACCAGCCTTGGCTTCTTTTTGGGCAGCCAAACGTGCTACAGCGACGCGGGTCCTAGGCCTAGAAATTGCGCCAGGCACAATCTCTGCCACTTTTTTCTTCTTTTGTGTCTTCTTTACCACTTTGGTCAAACTCACCTCCTCATCTAAAGTCTCTACAGTAGCAACAAAGTTTGGGTCAAAAACATTCAAACTCGACAAAGAAGGGGTCTTACCTTGTGAAGAAGAGGAAGATGATTCCTCCATGGCCCCACTAAGGACATCCACAGGACCGGATGTTTCTTCTTGCTCTTTTGCAGGGGGCTCCTCATCAACTTGCTGAGCTTCATGCACCGGAGTTCGTACTCTCACTTCATATTGAGAGATATCGACATTTTCTTCTTCGTCCTCAAACTCATCTCCATGCACTTCTTGGGGTAATTCTCCAAGATCTTCATCCTCTCCATCAACATTCAATTGTTCTTGTGCTGCCTCACTATTTCCATCATCCTCAAATGGATCATCTCCCCTTGCTTCATTCAACGCCACCAAAATTTCGATAATTTTCGGCATTGTCCTTTCCTGTTCTAAATCATCAAAAACTAGGGGCTTTTTAGTCAAGATAGGATTTGGAAAAGATGAAGACGAAATACCTTGTAGAATGGCCGATGGCGTCTCATCCATAATTGCGCCAGGCGCAATTTGGCATTGAATTTCGACCGTGGCCGAATCTGAATGCTCCAAGGCTCCGTGTCGTGTTCTGAGTCTCCATTATCCTGTTCTTGACCTTCAACATGCACAGCAACAGTAATGGAAAGAGGGGAAGGATAGACAGTTCTAAAGACTCGAAAACGGGGTTATCTTGAGAAAGATTCATCCTACGACGTATGCTCATGCTATTTAACTCAAGTTGAATCTCCTCACTCACTTTCTTTGAGTTTTCCATGAATTCGTGCAATTTTATATTTAATTCCTCAATTTTCGCATAAACCCTCTCATTCTCTTTATCCCTAATTTCGTTATTTTTACTGAACATCTCCGCTCTCTCTTGAAGTCTAGCTATTTCTTCCTCTAAAGATTGATTTTTTCGAAGATAGACTTTACTAACACCTTTTAATTTCTTCTCACTAGAACCTTTTTTATTAACCCTAGCATCATGAGATTCCATATTGATATTTTCAAAATTTGTACCACCTATGGATAGATTTCTCCTAAGGTTCATTCCTATAGCTTTCTCATATTTTCTTCTTTGTTCCCTAGGATCAAAAACTAACTTTTCATGAGAATTCCTAGGAGGTTCAAGAGGAATCATACCCGGTTTGGTTGGTGGAGGCAACAACACTCTCTTCTTTTCCTTCTCTTTGTCATGCGGCTTGGAAGAAGATGAACCTTCCGTGGTTCTTGAGTTTGCTTCAATAAACCCTAAAGGTGCCGAAAAAGAGAGAAATGAGAGAGACTTTGAGATTCTTTGAGATTTCTGGAGAGAATATTTGAAAACAAGTGAGAAAATCTTGGTGAAAAATCGTGAATGGTGTTCTCAAATTCTAGGGCTTTCTGTTTTATGTTTTAAAACATGTTAAAAACATAATTGGGTTTAAAATTGGGCCTCCCTAAAGCCCATTTAAACATAACCCACATAAAGCCCACGAAAGCCCTAATCCATAACTCAAAAATCAAATTTTTTCTCTTAAATTGCGCCTGGCGCAATTTTGACGAGGGTCGGATCTTGATCCTGCAAAATTCAAATGCAAAGACAAAAATTAGATTTGGAATCTACACAAAAATGCCTTAAAGAAAGTAAAAAAATTTCGCAAAAAGAAGACAAAAAAAATTTTACATAAAAAATGCCCCCAAATTATCCGAGGGACTATTTCCACTGTTTTCTCATGGGTCTTTCAGTAATACAGAGGTTTTACCTCTGTCAATATACTCGCCATAATATTTCTTGACCCGATGCCTATTTACCTTAAAGATATTACCTTTGGAACCCTTTAAATCCACCGCTCCATGTGGATAAACATGTTCAACTACGAATGGGCCCGACCATCTAGACTTAAGCTTACCTGGAAACAACTTTAATCTAAAGTTAAAAAGCAAGACTAAGTTTGCAGGTTCTAAATTCTTGTCCATTATCTTTTTATCATGCCACTTCTTAGTTTGTTCTTTGTACATCTTGGCATTCTCATAAGAAAACTGACGAAATTCATCCAACTCATGTTCTGGAGCAATCTCGCTTCACCTGCAGCAACATAATCAAAATTTAGTTTCCGCATAGCCCAATATGCTCTATGTTCTAATTCTAATGGAAGATGACATTCTTTACCAAAAACAATGCGATATGGGGACATGCCTAATGGAGTTTTATAAGCAGTTCTATATGTCCACAGAGCATCATCAAGTTAATAGCCCAGTCCTTCCTATTTACATTCATGGACTTCTCTAAAATAGACTTTATTGCGCTATTTGATACCTCCGCTAGTCCATTAGTTTGTGGGTGATATGCAGTAGCAATCTTATGGTGAATGTTATACTTTTTAAGCAAATTACTTACTGC
>NW_019104535.1:1118255-1131004 GCF_001995035.1 Momordica charantia | reverse complement strand
TAGCCCCCATGGGCAGCCCCACCACTTGATGTTGCCATCCCCCATGGGTGCCCCCAACATACCTTGCCACCCAGTCCATCACCTTTAAGGAAAAGATTTCCTTCTTATTTCCTTGGATTTGATTTGGATTTGAATTTTGTTTATTTCTTTTTGATTTAACCATTTTAAATTTCAACTTTAGGCAAGTTTAGCAACTTTTAGGAAATTATCAATTTTTATTTTCTTTTTATTTTTGTTTTTTTTTCTTAAAAGTTCAAGGGCCTTGGCCTATAAATAGGCTTCTACCGCTCCATTGTTGAACACCCTTGAATCATTGAAGTTGAATAGAAAATTGAAAGTGTTTCTCACCCTTGTATTTTGCTAACTCCCATTTAAATTTCGAAACCCGTTGTGTGGTTGAATTTAGACTTTCGTATTTGACCCATCGGAGCATGCTTATTTGATTGGTCATCAAACTTCTTGAGTGTTTCCGGCCTCTAGCATAGTGTGTAATCTGTCTGCTCAAGGTAACGACTGCAAAGGTAATCCCTCTAACCCTTAGCCTTTCGGGTTGAACCAACTCTACGATTGGATTCAAGTGGTTTATGGCTCTAGCAGCCCATCGCCCAGCGTACCTGTCAGCGCCTATGTCGCATGCCCAGTGCGTCCGCCCTAGCGCCCATGTCACACACAACGCTCCTGCCCAACGCCCAGCACCAATGCCGCACGCCCAGTGCGCCCCACTCCAAAGCCCATGTACGCGCACGCCCGTGCCAGCCCTGCCTCCGCGTGCGCCAGCCATGCCTTACCGCCCACTCCTCCCAAATAAGGAATATATTTCCTTATGATTTTGGTTTATTCTTGGGAGATTTGATTTAGGATTTATCTTTGATTTAATTGTTTATTTATCAAATTTAAAGTTCATCTTTAGGAGAGTTTTAGACAGTTTAGGAATTTATCATTTTAAATTTTCTTTTTTATTTTTTTATTTTCCAGCCAAGGGCCTTAGCCTATAAATAAGCGTGTATGCCTCATTGTTTAGCGACACTTGAATCATTGAAGTTGAATAGAAAATTGAGAGTGTTTCTCACCCTTACATTGTGCAAACCCTCCCTTCAAATTTCGAAACCCTTGTGTGGTTGAACTTAGGCTTTCGTATTTGACCCTTCGGAGCATGCTTGTATGATTGATCATCAAACTCGTGGAGTGTTTCTGGCCTCGAGCATAGTGTGTCATCTGTCTGCTAAAGGTGCCGACTGCAAAGGTAATCCTTCTAACCCTTACCTTTCGGGTTGAGCCAACTCTACAATTGGATTCAAGTGGCTTGTGGCTCGAGTAGCTCAATACGCTTGGGTTGTCGCATTGAAGGGATGTGAATCCCGGAGCGGAAGCGAATCTTCGTTGATGATTTTTGGGAAAACAAAATCAAAATGCAAAGAAGAAAAACACAGGGAAAAACTTTACCTTTGAAGAACGTTTCTTCAACGATTTCCCAACGAACACCACCAAACGATCTTCCTTGCTATCCTCTTGGGTTTCGAGAACACGCTTGTGGGAGCTTTTCTTTGGAACGAGAGGGAGAGTTTGATTGAGAGAGAAGAATGCTTGGGTCACCGCCTCTGTAGTATGTAGAACCTACTGCAAAAGGAACAGAGGGGAAATATGACGTGGGATAACTCCCCACGTCGTATACAACTTCCCACTCCCCTGCATTTTTGCAGGGGAGTGATTTATTATTAATAATAATATAAAATAATATTATTAATTAATAATAATTAATATATATTTAATTAATTTATCTTATAAATTAATTAATTATTCATCTAATTAATAATCAATTATATATATATATTAATTAAATAAATAATTAACACTTAATTATTTATTATCAAAATAGAATCATATTCTAAAGCATTTCTCTCGTATAACCTACAGTTCTAATGTACATCTTATGCACATTATTTTTAACCTATAGTTTTAATATGAATCTTATTCATATTAATTTTATTTGAATCTCATTCAAATAATTTCTCTCATAATATATAGTTTTAATTTAGAATTAACTGTATATTATAATGTATCAATATACATATATTCCCTTGAGCAATTTGAACAGTTCAAATTCTTCCAAAAACTTGATCCTCGTTTTACCCGTTATGAGCTAGCAAGGGGACCTAATGGACCTACAGATCAGAAGCTCCAACGATGCAAGATTAATCGGTCAAACTCATTKAYYRAGTTAATCAASATTCRTTAACTACRKGYCAYTCCACTAAAGACCYGCAKTTGCACTCTTCTCACTRCAGAATGTTTTCGTGTCCAYGGATATACRACCATWAATGACRAGTCAATCCTTCACGAGTGCTCGTAACTCAAGTTGGGTCAAATTACCATTTTAGCCCTGAGTTATATTTTACTCCTTAAATACCACTGCTCCTCTAATGAACAACCCGGTTATGGTCCGACCAATAACCGGAAGTCCCTCTCGGGCCAATGAGAGGGTGGGACCCCTTGTTCAAGTCCCGGAGTCAGCATTTAAGAGAACACTCATCTACTCCCCTAAAGTCGGGGAGAAGTGAATTCCATCTTGTGAAGTTATGTTCCCAGCTCCCCATTCGGTCTGGTCCCCAAAATGGTAGGAATATTGAGTCGGCAACTCGGGCCACTCTCACCCATACAGATCAAAGGACGAGCCCGCACGGGCAGGAGTCCATAACTCACTCAGGATTGAGAATGAGTTACCTGGTCATCCTAAGAAATAGCAATCTATTAGTTAACGGTGTTACATCTAAAGATTGGCTATTTCGTGGTCCGGTCTTATACAAACTCATTGTATAGGATACTCCCACTCGCATGTCTCCACACCAACGACCTGGATCGAGTCATCTGTAACCTTTACAGAGTGGGCCATATCCATAGTGTTGCTAGGATAAGGTACCCAGCCTTATCCATATACTATAGATCCTTTAGGTTATTCACGGGATATTATCCACTTGTATATCAAGGGTAAATCAAATATATACCTCGTATATCAGTGGTATATCAAATATACACCCAGTATATCAAATATATACCTAGTACATATACTGTCCCGGTTACACTAAAATAACCTCGGATGTTTAGTTTATTGGATTTTGGACAATGCAATGCTATGAATTCAACAATAAATTTATTGAATATACATTTGTTTTTACATAAATACAAACTACGAGTTTAGGGCAACACACCCAACATGCGTATCGTTTGGTATCAGAGCTTAGGCTCTAGACCGGGATATATGTTTATTTTCTATCTTTAGATTTCTGTCTTGTCTTTACATTCCTTTATTCAAAAATCTCATAAAAAAAATTCTATTGTTCATTGTCTTCCGCGAGCCAACTTTGTCTATCATTCTTGCAAAGAATTTTTATTTCGAAAATTTGCTTTAAAGTGTCCAAAACTTGCTTGTTTGTGTTTTGCACCTCAAAAGTTTTCCAACAAACCAAGTTTCACTTTAATCCGAGCCTATAGCCAAACTTATCAATTTTTCTTCGAACCCCAGATTTTGAGAGAAGCCTGCAGAGAGCACAAAATGGAGAGCCAACTTCTAAAATTCATAACTTTTTGCTCAGAAATCCAAATTGAGTGAAATTAGTACTATTCGAAAGATCTCTGTGTTAACTTTTCATAGAGCCTAGAATCATTAATTTTCGATTAGTGTTTTGGAAGTTATCGAGTTTTCGAAAAGACTATGTATTCTGAAAATCCTGCAGCCGCTGAAGAAGTACAGTCCCAACTTCGACGATTAGTATCTTACTGACCTATTTTCATTAATGGTCTTTGAAAAACCTTTCTAGGAACATGTAGATCGCCGCCATCCGAGGTCTGTAGTAGAAGTTACCAGCGAAAGGAGAGAATGTGTCCAAGCAGAAAACTTTCCAAATTTCAAGCTGGACGTTTTTGGACAAAATCTTTGGGCCAACAAATCTTTTCCAAATCAATTTCTTTTTGGCAAATAATTCTAACTTTGATTACATTTTGATTTAAAATTATTGTTAGATTTTTTTGACCTATATGGACAGCCCAAAAGAAGGAGGACAGCCACCTACCCACTGGGCCACCCGAGAGGGACCTTTTGCGCAGCCCCAGATTTTTGTTTAAGAGAGCAGCCCCTTCTAACAAATTCCAAACCTTTTGGTAGCCCAAATATTTAAAGTACACTTGTTGTGCTAACTTTTGCCACTGGTTAGACCCTGTTCGCTTCCTCACAACTAAGAGAAAATTGGTGCAAGTATACACCAAAACAATCCGTTGTAGTATAAAAACAAGGTCGTCTCCACAGGGATTATAGTTTTACTTGATGAAGAAGATAGTAGAGAAATGGAGGCTTCCTCAGCAGCAAATGGTGACGCCAAGGAGAATCAGTTACGTCCTTCAGCTCCTTCTTCGATGAGAAAAGGTAAGGAATGTTCTTCCTTTTCGATGCCCAAATGTTTTTTCTGTTCTAGGGCTCTCTCTGGCGGCTGGGCCTCATTCTGCTATTTATATCGGGTCCTTAAAATTAGGGCAACACGGGGAGGTTGTACGAATGTGGTAAAACTGGTGCAATTAAGTTACTGCACAGTCACCCACTCTAAAACATCTAGAGCGGCTTCATGTTGCAACATAAATGCATCTTCCTGCCATGCTCTAGCAACACTTTCATAGCTTTAGAAACACTTGGCTTGCTCTGAATAAATTCTCCAACTTCTATACAAAACATCCATAATTAAGCATAATTCATTCAAAATGAGGGAATTGAGAATTCTAAAAGCTCAAGGACCTGACTAAGTGATTTCTTCTATTTTCCATGGTCTTTTGATAATGACTCTCACATTTACACACCAAAATTGCCCAAATCATACCACAAAACACTCTCTTATGGAGAGTTATCAGACCTTCATCCGAGTTGTATACATCACACACCCCTCACCCAAAGCTACCCTATTTACAGCAAATGCTACTATTTTGTTGGTAAGTATTATTTTGTGTGTGTTTGCACTTCAAATTGGATTTTGTACATCATTTTAGTTTATTTTTTATTTCATTGATTTTATTTGCATAAGTCTTTCTTTGTTTATCTTTAACTTCAATTTGTATATTGTTGTTAAGTCTTTAGAACCAAGATCATTAGGCTTAATGTTGTCATTATCATTTTTGTTCATATCTTGCCTTATTCTTTATAACTATCATTTGATATCATTGTAACTATCATTTGAATATTTCTTTTGAGTCTTGTCTTTGGTATCATCTATACCATTAATTCTTTTAGTAAAAAAAAAAAAAGAGGATATTTTTTGCAAGTTGCTTGTAGGCTTATACTCACTTGCTCCAAGACCGATTCGCCACGAGCATTCAAGTGAGCATCTCCAAAGGGTATCCACACTAACATCCACCCTATCAAAGGAGAGGAAGCCGAGAGGTTAAGTAAGGGAGTGAGAGGTAAATTTTCATTGTTTATACTAACCTTTACTTGTGTAGTGATGGCATCAAGAGGAAAGTCTCATGACTCACAAGAAGAAAGAGAAAAAGCCAATGTGAGCGATGAAAGACTTAAAGAAGCTCAAATCCAAACCTTTGCAAGATTCACACAAAGGCTTGAAGACTTAACGGAATCCTTGCAAATGATGAACACACATGTTCAATGATTGGAAAGACCACAAAGAATGCCACACCGAAGGAGATCAATGAGTCCAAGAGAGATATCCGACGATTCTCAAGAAGATGAGATAGGTACTTTAAATTAATATTTTGCTAATGAAGACCCTTTTGATGTAGGTCCTCCAAGAAGAGCATACATTGGCCAAGGAAAAGGAAGATTCCAACAACATCGAGAGAGGCCAATAAGAGAAAACTATACCTTGGGAGCATCAAGTTGAAAATTTCAACCTTCCATAGAAAGTCTACACCCGAAGAGTTTGAATCATGGAAAAAGGAGATTGAGTTAGTGTTTGCATGCCGCAATTATGATGATGGCAAGAAGGTAATTCTTGCAATCACTCATTTTAAAGATTATGCACTAACTTGGTGGGATAAAGTGATGGCTCATAAAAGGAGGAGTCATGAAGGACCCGTAGCTTCTTGGATAGAGTTTAAGGAACTCATGAAGAGAAGGTTTGTGCCACCACACTACCATAGAGCAAATTCAAGGAAACTTAATAAGCTCTATCAAGGCACCAAAGGAGTTGAAGACTACTACAAGGAGATGGACATGTTGATGAGTCGATTGCAACTAGAGGAAGATGAGGAGACCACTATGGCTCGATTCTTAGATGGTCTTAATCTGGACATAGCCGAGAAGCTTGATTTACAACACTATGAAGACATGGAGGAACTTCTACACCTCGCCGTTAAAATAGAGGAGCAAAACCAAAAGGAGAGCTAAAAGGTATGTCAAATCTACTCCTAAGACCACTAGTAGCAAAACGGAGAACAAATCCCTACAGTCAAAGCCGAAAGTTAACTATGAAAAGGGAGAGTCATCCAAGTCCAAAACCCAACCCGAAATTCCCAAGACTAGGACTAGTGACATTAAATGTTTTAAGTGTCATGGAGTAGGCCACATAAGCCGAAATTGCCCTAACCAAAGAGTCATGATACTCAAAGAAGGAAAGCTAGTCACGGATGATGAGGAGGAAGAAAAAGTAGAGGTTGAGGAGAGGAAAGGTGAGAGTTGTCAAGAGGAGGAAGTAGAAGAGGATTCCAGGGCCATAGCCTTAGTGGCTAGGAGGAACCTCAATGTGCAATTTAGGGAAGAACCCTTAGAGGCACAAAGAGAAAACCTATTCCATACTAGGTGCATAGTAAACTCAACCCCTTGATAATGGGAGTTGCACTAATTATGCTAGTAAGGATATAGTGGAAAGGTTGAATTTAGCCACCACACCCCACCCACGGCCGTATAGCCTACAATGGTTGAATAATAGTGGGGATGTGAAGGTCCAAAAGCAAGTTCAAGTTCCATTTAACATAGATAGGTACAAGGACGAGGTCACTTATGATGTTGTACCTATGCATGCTAGTGATTTCTTGCTAGGGAGACCATGACAATTCGATAAGAGAGTGAGCTTTGATGATTTTCTTAATAAATATTCCTTTGAGCATCAAGGTAAAAAAAGCATACTTGTACCTCTTTCTCCAAAAGAATTACACATTGATGAATTAAAATTGGAAGAAAGAAGGTTGGAGGTCGAGAAAAAGGAAGTTGTTGAACTTCAAAATAAAAAGAAGGAGAAGGCCCCAAGAAAGAATGAGAAAGCCGTGAACCTCATGGCTAGAAAGGATGAAATAGAGCGAGCTCTATGTGCTACACAATTGCTTCTTCTATACTTTAATGAAGGTAATGATCTCCTAACTCAAGAAAGAAGAAATACTTTGCCTAGTACTTGTGTTGAGTTTTTACAAGAAATTGAGGAGACAATGCCCGAAGTCATGCCATATAAGGAAAGAAGAATGGAAGAAGAAGAGCAACATGGAAACAATTTTGAGCCGCCCACTCAAGGATCCCAAATACCTCAAGAGGCCGAACCACATGGGGAAAGCATACATGACAATCAAGTGGAGATCTTTGAGAAGAAGGAAGAAAATGAAGTTTTTCAACTTCATCAAGGTAATAATCCTACTATAAATGCATATCATTGGACTAACTTGCTTCGTTTAGATGTAGGTAAACAACTTGATTCGACGACGAATCCAATTCAAGAATGAGGAGATGATGTGATCATATTTGATAAAACACTCCAAGATGACACTTACACCAACAAAGAAGAAGAGCTTGAGGAAAGACCACTCAAACGAATGAGACTTCATTAGACACATCAACAAATTTTGACTATCTTGAAAGCCAATAAAGAACCTACTAGGGTCAAGAGGAAGTATGGAGAAGAAGAGAGGACTAGCGAGCGGCCCCATTTCCAGGACAAGCCTATCGAAGGCCAACCCCGCATGCATGCAAGCACCACCAGGCGCACGCCCCTACGCGCATGCGCCCCTACCGCAATCTCCTAACTCAAAAAAGAAGAAATACTTTACCTAGTACTTGTGTTAAGTTTTTACAGGATATCGAGGATGATGGGATGTGAATCCCAGAGCGGAAGCGGATCTTTATTCGTTAATTTTGAGAAACAAAATCAAAGGTGTGCAAAAAATGAAAACAGGGGAAAAGTTGTTTTACCTTTGAATAACTGTTCTTCAATGGATTAACCAACGAACACCACCAAAAGATCTTCCGTACTATCCTCTTGGGTCTCGAGAACACGCTTGTGGGAGCATTTGTTTGGAATGAGAGGGAGAGTTGAGAGAGTTTGAGAGTGAGAGAGTATCCTTACTCTTTCCATGGAAGAACCACTGTACAAAACTATTATGTACAGTTTAAGCAAATATGACATGGGGTAACTCCCCTCGTCACAACTTCCCACACCCCTACAATTTTGCAGGAGATTTTTTAATTAATAAATAATAATTATTATTTATTAATAAAATAAATTTAATTATTAATAATTCATTAATTAAATCTAATAATAATTAATTAATTAATTAACAATTAATTATTTAAAATTTAATTAAATATCACATATTTAATTAAACCCATATATTTGAATCTTATTCAAATGCATCTCTCTCGTATAACCTATAATCGTAATGTACATCTTATGCACATTATTTATAACCTATAGTTTTAATATGAATCTTATTCATATTAATTTTTATTTGAATCTCATTCAAATAATATCTCTCATAATATATAGTTTTAATTTAGAATTAACTATATATTATAATATATCAATATACATATATTCCTTTGAGCAATTTGAACAATTCAAATTCTTCCAAAAACTTGATCCTAGTTTTACCTGTTATGAGATAGCAAGGGGACCTAATGGACCTACAGATCAGAAGCTCCAACGATACGAGATTAATCGGTCAAACTCATTGACCGAATTAATCAACATTCGTAAACTGCGGGTCACTCCACTAAAGACCCGCAGCTGCACTCTTCTCACTGCAGAATGTTTTCATGTCCACGGATATACGACCATTAATGACAAGTCAATCCTTCACGAGTTCTTGTAACTCAAGTTGGGTCAAATTACCATTTTACCCCTGAGTTACATCTTGCTCCTTAAATACCACTGCTCCTTTAATGAACAACCCGGTTATGGTCCGACCAATAACCGAAAGTCCCTCTCGGGCCAATGAGAGGGTGGGGCCCCTTGTTCAAGTCCCGGAGTCAGTAATTAAGAGAACACTCATTTACTCCCTTAATGTTGGGGAGGAGTGAATTTCATCTTGTGAAGTTATGTTCCCAGCTCTCCACTCGGTCTCGTCCCCAAAATGGTAGGAATATTGAGTCGGCAACTTGGGCCACTCTCACCCATACAGATCAAAGGACGAGCTTTCACGGGTAAGAGTCCATAACTCACTCAGGATTGGAATGAGTTATCTGGTCATCCTATGAAATAGAAATCTGTTAGTCAACGGCGTTACATCTAAAAATTAGCTATTTCGCAATCCGGTCTTATACAAACTCATTGCATAGGATACCCCCACTCGTATGTCTCCACACGAACGACCTGCATCGTGTCGTCTGTAACATTACAAAGTGGGTCGTATCCATAGTGTTGCCAGGATAAGGTACCCAGCCTTATCCATATACTATAGACTCTTTAGGTTATTCACGGGACATTATCCACTTGTATATCAGGGGTATATCAAATATATACCTCGTATATCAGGCGTATATCAATTATATACCCAATATATCAAATATATACCCAATATATATACTGTCCCAGTTACATGATAATAACCTTGGATGTTTAGTTTATTGGATTTTGGACAATGAAATGTTATGAATTCAACAAAAAATTTGTTGAATAAAACTTTATTGAATATACATTTGTTACTACATAAATACGAACTACGAGTTTAGGACAACACACCCAACAAACTCCCACTTGAACTAAACTCGAGTGGGATGTACATTATCATAAAGCAAAGGGAAAATACAATAAACTAGGGCATACACTATACCCATTACAGAGGAGATACTACCTAAGGCCATTCCAAGGAGGTTACTGAAGGGATGTGAATCCCGGAGCGGAAACGAATTTTCGTTGCTGATTTTCGGGATACAAAATCGAATTTTAAAGAAGAAAAATACAGGGGAAAAAACAAACCTTTGAAGACGATTTCTTCAGTGAATTCCCCTCGAACACCACCACCGGATCTTCCTCGCTATCCTCTTGGGTCTCAGGATCGTGCTTGTGGTAGCACCTTGATCGAAGAGAGGGAGAGATTGAGAGAATTTGAGAGAAATCTGGGAGTTTTTTTTTCTGTTCTGTAACACCTTTTATCTCATTTTCCAACACTTGGAGAAGAAGAAGAAGGATGACGTGGGGTAACTCCCCACGTCACAAAACCTCCCACTCCCCCGCAATTTTGCATGGGAGTTAATATTAATAATAATATTAATATTAATATTAATATTAATATATATAATATATAATAATTAATATATAATTAATTAATTAATCAAATTAATTAATATAATTAATTATTAATCCAATTAATAATTAATAAATATATATATACATAAATAATTAACACTTAATTATATATTATAAAATTAGAATCATATTCTAAAATATTTCTCTCGTATAACCTATAGTTTTAATGTACATCTTATGCACATTATTTTTAACATATAGTTTTAATATGAATTTCATTCATAGTAATTTTATTTGAATCTCATTCAAATAATATCTCTCATAATATATAGTTTTAATTTACAATTAACTATATATATTATAATGTATCAATATACATATAATCCCTTAAGTAATTTTAACAATTCAAATTCTTCCAAAAATTTGATCCTTATTTTACCCGTTATGAGCTAGCAAGGGGACCTAATGGACCTACAGATCCGAAACTCCAACGATGCAAGATTAATCGGTCAAACTCATTGACCGAGTTAATCTAGATTCGTTAACGACGGGTCATTCCACTAAAGACCCGCAGTTGCACTCTTCTCACTGCAGAATGTTTTCGTGTCCATGGATATATGACCATTAATGACGAGTCAATCCTTCACGTGTGTTCGTAACTCAAGTTGGGTAAAATTACCGTTTTACCCCTGAGTTATATCTTACTCCTTAAACACCACTGCTCCTCTAATGAACAACTCGGTTATGGTCCAACCAATAACCGGAAGTCCCTCTCGGCCAATGAGAGGGTGGGGCCCCTTGTTCAAGTCCCGGAGTCAGCATTTAAGGGAACACTCACCTACTTCCCTAAAGTCGGGGAGGAGTGAATTCCATCTTGTGAAGTTATGTTCCCAGCTCCCCACTCGGTCTCGTCCCCAAAATAGTAGGAATGTTAAGTCGGCGACTCGGGCCACTCTCACCCATACAGATCAAAGGACGAGCCCTCACGGGCAGGAGTCCATAACTCACTCAGGATTGAGAATGAGTTGCCTGGTCATCCTAAGAAATAGCAATCTATTAGTTAATGGTGTTACATATAAAGATTGCCTATTTCGCGGTCCGGTCTTATACAAACTCATTGTATAGGATACCCCCACTCGCATGTCTCCACACGAACGACCTGGATCGAGTCGTTTGTAACCTTTACAGAGTGGGTTGTATCCATAGTGTTGCCATGATAAGGTACCCAGTCTTATCCATATACTATAGACCCTTTAGGTTATTCACGGGACATTATTCATTCATATATCAGGGGTATATCAAATATATACCCCGTATATCAACTATATACCCAGTATATATACTGTCGCGATTACATCATAAATAACCTTGGATGTTTAGTTTATTGGATTTTGGACAATGCAAAGCTATGATTCAACAACAAAATTTATTGAATAAAACTTTATTAAATAGACATTTGTTTTTACAAAATACAAACTACGAGTTTAGGGCAACACACCCAACAATTACAACCCTTGGAGAGGAGAGTTGAAGAAGAAGAAGAACAACAACAAGGAAGTTCGTTCGAGCCGCCCACTCAAGGATCCCAAACACCTCAAGAGGCCGAGCCACATAGGAGAGCCAACATGAAAACCAAGTGGAGATCTTTGAGAATAAGGAAGAAGATGAAGTTTTTCAACTTCATCAAGGCAATAGTCCTACTATAGATGCTTATAATTGGACTAATTTGCTTCATTTGGATGTAGGTAAACCACTTGATTCGATGAGGAATCCAAATAAAAAAGGAGGAGATGATGTGATCATAATGGACCCAAAGCTCCAAAACCCCACCTACACCAAAAAGGAGGATAGGCTTGAAGAAAGACCCACCAAACGAAGGAAACTCTATTGGACCCAACAACAAATTTTGACCATTTTGAAGGCCAATGAAGAACCTACTATGGTCAAGAGGAAGCGAGGAATGGAAGAGAAGTCAAGCGAGTGGCCACACATCAAGGATAAGCCCATCGTAAGGCCACATCGCAAGGCCAACGCGCACGCGTGCCCCACATTGTCGTGCCAACCTCCCAGCGTCCCCTCTACAGTGCCTTAGCCGATATTTTGAAGGATTTGATTTTGATTATTTCTTTTTAGGTTTTAGCAATTTTAAATCACTTTTAGGCAAGTTTATTACATTTTAGGAATTTATTATTTTTAATTTTCTTTTTTAATTTTGTTATTTTCCTGAAAAGGCCATGTGCCTTAGCCGATAAATAGGCTTGCACCAGCCTTGTGTTTGAGAAGCTTTGGAATCAATAAAATTAT
>NW_019104535.1:1068354-1084706 GCF_001995035.1 Momordica charantia | reverse complement strand
TGTGAGGTTCGCACGGCATGGTGGCGCACGTAGTGTCGTGCGCCTGGCTGTGCGTGCTTGCAGGTGACCTATGCGTATGGCAAGACGTGCTCTTGCCATGGGTTCTTCTCTTGGCCTAACTTCAATGAAACACTTGTGTTGGACCTTGGTGCCTTCATTCTATTCCTCTTATATGGAGCAAATCCGGTCTTGTACATATTTCTCTATGACTCCTTGAAGCTTTTTTGTCTGAGCTCTCGTAATTTGTCCTTGAGGTAAGCTAGGTGACTTTATGATAACATCAAACTTTAATTGGTGGAAACATATTTACAAAACAACTAAAAAAACTCTTCAAAATGTTGGAAAAAGAAATTGGTTTCAAATTCTTTAAAGTGTGTTGGGTGGTTGCGAATGAGAAGCACCAAAATATATGGACAAGGCAAAATTTGGAAATCATCTCTTTTTATAAAACTTCTAAAAATTAATTTGACCATTTTTACAAAATTTAGAATTATTGGTTATTTATTAAAATGGACGCTCACATCTAACCACCCATCTAAATTATCCTATAATGAACTCCGAAGAAGAATTGGGTTGAGTTGCCATAGTTACAACCTATTTTGAAAAATGGTCAATGATTTAATAATTTTTATAATAGCCATCGGTTTGTTTAGAGATATTTAATTTAATTTATTTTTCGATTTTGCCCTCCATGTATTAAACCACAAGTAGGTTCATGGGACAGGACGAAGACGGGGAAGCTTTCCCTATCCCCATCCTCTACGAAATTTTGCAGGGACGTCGATTTTCCACAGGGAATTCGTGGGGATCGGATTCTCCGTGGGGAATTTTTTTCCATTTATTTTTTTTATTTTTGAATAAATATTTTTTCTTAAATAATTTTTATTTAATTGCTTAATTTCTAATGTCTAATTCTCTCAGATATATATATATTAGGTGGGTTGGTAGAGAAGAATACATGATTTTTTTAGTACGTGTACATACAAAGAAGATAATATAATTATTTTACTGTATATATATATATATATTTTATATATATATATGTGACGCGCGATGGGGACGGGAATTGGTGGGGAAAATTTTTCCCGATTCCCGTCGGGGAAGAATTTAAACGAGGATTCCTCGCCCCATTTAGGTGGGTCCCCGTGGGGATGGACCCATGGAAAAAATGAACATCATGACCATAGGATTTTCAACTCCCTTCCACTACTAGCTATAAAATTGGCCTTATGACAGTTATGAACAGTAAAAAAATTTGAGAGAAAAAAAAAAAACTATCACAAATTGTGAGGGCATGTTTTTTGCGGGAAAAAACACTACTTCTCGGATTTTTTAAAATTTATGATAGTTGAAAATTGGCATGAATACTGAATTTTTTTTTATTCAATGAGAGTAAAAAATTGTCACGAAAATCCCGACTTGCGACGGCGACGACGATGAATCACGACCGAAGACGTGGTGGTCTTGAACGAACGGCTGCATCCCAGGGCAGAGAAAGTGCGGCGACCAGAAACAGCAACGCTCTACCTGCAAGTTTAGAGTCAATTCTTTCCTCTTTGGTTTTATGATTGTTTGATTGTGTTGTTGTCTTATCTGGGTTGCAAGACAATTTGTGTCTGGTTTATACCCAATTTGTGTCATCACTGTTCTTGGTTCATCGAGCCTTTTGCGTAATAATTTGCAAGATACTCTCTTATTTTTGCCTGTGGTTCTGGTTTCTGACGTTTATACCCGATCAAGTGGGACCCCTTGTGGCCGCCCAAAGCTTGGCCTGAACTAAAAATTTTGAAGCAAATTGAGTGGTGATGCTTTCTACTCTTTTTCTCATACCAAATGTCTGATTCTTGCTGATTTTCCATCTTTAAGACTATGATTGTGGGGTGGTGATTTTCCAATATCTGAAGTTGAACTAAATTTTTTGAAGCAAATTGAGCATTGGTGGCAAGAATTACAGTGGAATTTGCTTATATTTTCTCTGATTTTGTATGCTTCTGAGTATAGATCATGGGGTGGTGATCTTTTGTAGGAATTTGATGATGTATTTGATTTGATTGTTTACTCGATGAGATTAGACGATGTGGTTTGCTTTGGTTGTTTACTCAATTATATTGATAAGGTTTGCTTTGGTTTATTTTGATGTTGGTGTGAATGGGTTGAGTATCTTTTGCTTGTTTTTATATATATATCTTTTACTTGTTTTTATTTAGGAGGCTTAATTTTATCTTATTAATTTACATGATGGACAGTTTTCTAAAACAAGTCATTCTAGTCAAACTCTGTCATTCTAGTCAAACTCTTCCATCAAGTAACTTTGGTAATCCCTGCCAGTAGTATAGTAGGATTGCTTGGTAAATAAAACGCTATAAAGGTTCAGATGTATAGGAATATTTTGTTAGGGTAGAAGGATGTGACCTTGAATTTCTTAGGACTGCTTGTAAATATTGTGGGACTACATATGCATGTGATTCAAAAAGAAATGGGACGAGAAATTAGAGAAATACTTTAAGTCGAAGTTGTCAACGAACTTTGTTTAACAACTGATACTTGGACTTTAGTTCAAAATATTAATTATATAGTCATAACAGCTGATTTCATTGATGGTGGTTGGAACTTACACAAAAGAATTTTAAACTTTTGTCAAATAGCTAATCACAAAGGAGATACCATAGGAAGAGCAATTGAAAAATGCTTCCAAAGTTGGGATATTGACAAAATTTTTACTGTGACGGTTTATAATGCTAGCTCAAATGATGGAGCAATGACATATTGGATTAAAAAGCTTAAGGAAAGAAACGTGTTGGTGTTAGATGGTGAATTTCTCCATGTTCGATGTTGTGCTCATATCTTGAATTTGATTGTTGGTGATGCTTTAAAGGATTTGCATGTATCTATTATCATTAGCATTAGAAATGTTGTAAAGTATGTAAGGTCATCTCCTAAAAGATTGCAAATATTTAAAGATTTTGCTAAAGAAGATAGTATTTGAACAAAGAGTTGTCTAACTATGGATGTCCCAACACAATGGAATTCAACCTTCCCTACGTTGGATGGAGCAATTAAATTCCGAAAGACTTTTGAAAGATTAGAGGATCATGACCGAAACTATATTGCAGAAGGTGACAGACCAACTAATGAAGATTGGGATAATGCTAGAGTATTTATAGCGTTCTTGAAAATATTTGCAGATGTTACTTTAAAATTTTCATGAAATGTGTTTGGTTCAGAAAATGATTCATGAATACTCTTTGTATAAATATGTCTTGTTGAGTAAAATGGCATTAAGCATGCAAACAAAATTTAACAAGTACTGGGATGTAACTACAAGTATATGTTGCAGTAGTTCTTAACTCTAGATATAAATTAAATTATGTGAGTTATTGCTTTCACGAATTTTTAGAAGAAAAAAGTGCAAATTTGTGGACAAATAAGGTTGAAGTAACATTACGTCGATTGTGTGATGAATATTATACAAGAATGTTAGTGCCAAAGGAACATCACTCCCAAACACAATCTACACTCGTAGAAGGATAAGTGGTCAAGGTGAAATATCATCTATTTCTTCTAGTGCATCTGGTGGAATTGGAATTTATAAGGTACGTACTGCTATTCATGATATAAACAAAGTAAGAAGAAAGATCCAGATGATGGAAAAACAGAGGTGACTCGTTATCTAGATGAGGCTTGTGCTGAAGATGAAGATTTTGATTTATTAAACTGGTGGAAGGTGAATTCTAGTCGATTTAAGATTATTAGTCAAGTATCTAGGGACATCTACAACATTCTTATATCTACTGTTCAATCTTGAGTCATCATTTAGTACTAGAGGATGGGTGTTAGATTTTCAGGAGTTCATTAACTCCTCAAACTGCAGAGGCACTCATTTGTGCACAAAATTGGCTTCAATATAAACCTCTTCATGATATGTGTGAAGAAATTTGTAATGAGCCCAATTTTCTATATGTATTTAATAATCTTAAATTTAGATAATTACTCATAAAATATAATTTCATTAAAATAAAATTAGATAAAAACTTGTTCTTTCATTTAAAGAAAATAATAACTTAATAAAACTTAACTTATAAATCTCTAGCAGTGGAAATCATAAATTATCATCTTTAAATAAAACAAAGTAAAAATGTGGTCTAATCATAATTAAAAGTATAAATTATAAATAAAATTCAAGTGTGTCTCATATCTCCTCCTCATCAATGTCAAGGTCATCCTAGATATTGCTTCGTCATCTACATAACTATATGTAAAAAAAAATGAAACCACATAGAGTGAGTTTAAATTATTTTTAGGGTTCATTATTAAGATAAACCACATTTTAGTCTAGTTTAAAGGGGTTGGTCATGGTCACCAAAATTCAGAATTAACAAATCCAATTTTCATACTAAATAAGCTAAAACTATGAAAATAACATAAACCGTAACCGTTATGAAACAATTTTATGAAAATTTTAGTGATCTTTTTAATTCTGATTTTCAGACCTGAAATTAACAAAATAATGTCTAAATAGTACCTATTTTATCTTAATAATGAACCCTAAAAATAATTTACATAAGGAAGAATGATGTTTACTGTTTGTGTGTTTTTCCTCTCTATCGTAAAGAATAGAATGAGAAATTTTTCCAACAACTAAGATAGCTTGAAATGATGACGGGAATCGTAGAAAATTTGATATGGACATGCTTATGTTCGATAAAAATTATTAGGAAAAATCTACTTACATAACTAGACTAAAAGAAAATGTTTCTTACCGAAAAGACCAAATCGATGAACGATCTTTGAAGGGACTTGGAAAAGCAACCACAACTTCTCTAAGGTGTAATTTAAAACGATAGGATAGGTTATGGAGAGGAAAAATTCAGATTTGCTTAGACTTGTTCTTGAAGGGAAATGAAAGAAATAGACATAGATAAATGACTTGGAAGATGAAGCAAACTTAAATATTGGAAGATGAAACAAGCTTCTTCTCTCTCCTCATGCATGGCCAAATACTTAATGAGATTGTGAGAGTTTTTTCGTCTTCCCAACTAACTTATTTACTACATGTGTCTCTTGGAGGGTAGGTGGGTTATATTGTCTAATTATGGCTATGAGTTAAATAAAACTATATATATTCTCGCAATTAAGTTAATTTGATTAAGGTAGAAAAATAAATAGTAAAAGAAAGGTAATCTGAGGTTTTACTTGGTTAATTACCCTATAATAAAACTTTGAGTAAAATGTATGAAACTTTATAAATACTCAAATAACTCCACCATTACAATTATCACAATTCACAACATTTATTTAATTATTAAAGTACTATTGCTAATTTTGTTACTTAAATACAATTGTAATATTGCTAAGCTTATTAGTCTCTTATGCACATTTATTTTTTATTATAATACATAATTAATTAACCATGGATAAGATAAATCACTAAATTTTGTTGTAAGTTTCTTTTAATAATTAAATAAAATTAACTTGAGTTTAATTAGTTAGAGCATAAGAAGCCTACAATTATTAACTAAGATGGATTAAAGTTTATTGACATAAAATTGATTAGATTTGACTATCTTAGCAGAAAGACAATAATAATATAAAGCCACGAAAATACGGTCTTAAAGGTAATGCAGGACATTATAGAATCGATGGAGCAGAAGAAATTGACGATGGTAAGAAGTTATGTCATTATAATATTTATTTGAAAATTTTGTTTATTCTACTGCATGAATTTTAATAAACTAATTGTTTTCCTTTGTTATTTAAAATACTCAAGCATACATAAGGAGATGAAAGTTGCATTCGAAAACTTGAAATTCAATCCTACGGTTCTAATTTGGGGAAATCGGATAAATAAGCGTTTCCCATGGCCAATTTTGTTTTTTAATCACCATTCTCAAAACACAAGTTTTGTAGGTATTGGGTGATGTTAGCTTTTGGTGAAATTATGTATTTACCCTTCTTCAACTTTTCCTCTCTTATCTCCTTTTTCACTTTTCTCTCTCCTCCTTCTTCGTGGTATTATGTACTCCTTCTCTCCCTCCCCTCTCTTTTCTCTCTCCTTCCCTCACGAATTATTGTTGCAGTCTTTTCCCAGATTTCATAAAAGAACCAAAGACCCATTTGTCTTTAGATTTTTTTTCAATTTAATTACCAATAATTTATAAATAAAAAATTTGAAAACAGAGAGATAATAAAAGGGATAGATTTGTTAAAAATAAATTTCGGTGGATCCAGTGTTATTTTGAAAATCTTTTTTCAATTTCTAAAACGAGGAAGGAGAGAGAGAGTTTCTACGAAAGCGAGAGAGGGAGAGCGAGATCAAGATCGAGAATTTCAGTAGGAGAGTGAGAGCGAGAGGGTGAGAGATCCGACGAGAGCGAGAGCAAGAATTTCAGCGAGAGAGGGAGAGCGAGATCGAGAATTTCAGCAAGAGAGGGAGAGCGAGAGGGCGAGAGATCCGACGAGAGCGAGAGCTAGAATTTCAGCGAGAGAGGGAGAGCGAGATCGAGAATTTTCGAGAAGAAGGGGATTCCGACCAGGGAAATCAGTGACAAAAGACGATCAAATCTTTCTCACCGAAAAGAAATGAATTTGGAAAACAAATTAAAATTGTCCAGGATTTTCGAAATAATACAGGATAGGGAGAATGGAGGGAAGAAAGAGAACATAAGACAGGGAAGAGAGAGAGAAAAGTGAAAAATGAGATAAAGAGAGGGAAAGTAAGAGGGTAAATACGTAATTTCACCAAAAACTGACATCATGGAATGCCTAGAAAACTTGTGTTTCGAAAAGGTTGATTAAAAAACAAAATTGGCCGTGGAAAACGCTTTTTTATCCGATTTTCCCTTCTAAACTTATACTCTCAAATATCATTTATCTCTATTTCATTAATATGCAGTTTATTTTATGCTTAAATATTAAGTAACAATTCTTGTTTCTTTTGTAGAGTCTGAAATCTAGAGATGGAATTGGAGTCATAACAAAAATCTGAACAAGTTACAATAGACTAAAAAGATTTTTGTATTTTTTGTTAAAATTTTGTAAATCTCATTATTTGATTATTTGTTTACTTAAAAAGATATTTAGAATCTCGTTAAATATATTTTAACTTCTAGACACTATCTTTTAAACTTCAAAAGTAGATGTTATATATGTGATCACTCATTTAACTTTGTTGCAAAAATAATATTAGGTTTGTTGGCACATAATCCAAAGTGACATTTAGGAGGAGGAGGGGATTAAAAAAAAAAGAAAAACCAAAAAACCGAACTGGTTCTTATAAGTTCGGTTCAGTTTTTACATCTATTTAACCAAACCGATTTCGTTTCACTAACCGAAAATCGAATCAAACTGCCAACTTTTCACCCCTACAACTTTCCAGTATATCTCAGTTTCCTTGAAACAGAATTTTAGATGTAATGCATTCTTATTCTTTGTACAAAAAAACTTAGCATTTTTAAAACTAGATTGGATCCCTCAAATTTAGCTCTTTTTTCTAATCCAATAAGTGCCGTTTGTTTAGTGCGAATTCGAGATTCCTGTTAGACGGGCATCTTGATTCCCACGTTTGTTTTACAAGAATCTAAGATACCAGGGAATCTTGAGATGCCTTTGAATTAGGATGTTCATACGGGAGGTATCTTACGAGTTTTGGATGCCCTTTTGGAACACGGGTTTCCAAGATTCCCCCGTCGAGGGCATCTACTTTTTACATTTTTGCACTCCATTTTTTTCTCCATATATTTTCTTTCATCAATTTTTTTAAATTTTGCCTCAAAAAAATTCTTTATTTTAAATTTTTAAATTTATAATTAAAATAATTAATGTACTCATGATCTAATAAACAACTTTATGGTATTAAGTATATTTGTACATTAGATTTAAATAAATTGTAATTAAATTATATAATATCTCTATTTATTTTTAATATTTTGAAACTACATTATTAATAATATTTATTATCATAAATATATAGTTGTAAAGCAACCATTTTTTACGACTAACATATCTGTGATATTTTTCATCTTAGAAAAATATAATGTGATGATAGGATAAATAAATTTTACCCAAGATAGCATAAATTATATGATTGTCTTTTTGGAAAACTATTAAAGTTAAAAATGAAATATATATTAAGTTAATGTCAATTAATTTGTTCTACAAAATAACATATAAAAAAATAAAAATAATAAATTTATTATATTAAATGAATTTATAAATTATATAAATATTCTTAAGGTCATTTTTTGAACCTTCTATAAATTTAACACATTTCCAAGAACAAATCCTGCAAAACAAACGTGACTATCCAAATATTCCCGGATATAAAATTCCGAACATCTAAAATTTCAGGTATCTATAGATATTGGGCATCTGCATTCCCGAAAAACAAACGGCCCTAAGTGAGGTTGGGAGCCAATTACGGTGCTCATCTTGGTAATTTTAACTTAAAAAACCTCATTAAAATAGCGCTTGAATAGATAACTTCGTTACAGGGGTAATTCCGTCTATAGTATTTTGACAACAAACCTTCTTTATTACATGGGTCATATGTATAATTTTAGAAACTTTTGGCTGTATGTGAAAACTACTATTTTGATTTGGCCATCTTACTATTGCCCCAATCCCAAAACAGTATTAAACATATATAGTCACTTAAACTACAAGATGGCCAAAATAGGAGGATCTCTACCAATATAAAATTACCCTTCTCTAAAATTATTTTTTTTAAATTTCAAGTATTATTTTTCCTTTTCTTATAGGAGAATCCTATACAAATATCTTCCAACACTTACCAGGAGAAGCTATCAAAAAAAAAAAAAAAAAGACACTTACCAAGAGAAATATACTAAAAAATCTAAGGAAAAATATTGATTAAATTAAAATCTAAAATAAAATTTAAACAATAAAACTATTATGAAACTATGATAGGTTCAAAGAATATATAATAAACATGAATAAACAAAATTATAACTAGAAATAGAATACGATTAATAGATCCGTCTCCCTCCTCGATTGCGTCCATTCATCGCATTGTCTAACTAGATCTATCTTCTGAGTCTTTTGATTCGGATTTCTTTCTCCACCGCTCCATTTCATTCAGTATCCTCTCTATCTCCCTTCATTCTCCATTAGTGAGTTGTCTTCTTAGATTCGGTGAGTTAATGCACATAAAAAAAACTCAACCGTTGGAAAAAAAAAACTAGAATCAAAGACAGACAATGCAGCAACAAAAAATAGAAACAAATTTAGATTAGAATCTATGAGAGAGTGTGGAAGTTATGATATTTTGATTTTAAAAATAATGACCAATGGAAATGACAAAAGGGTCCAAATTAAACCTATATAACCGATGGAAAAATTCAAAAACACATTTATAAAACCATTTTTGCCATATTCAAAATTGAGTAACAAAATAGGTAACGAAAATACTACTTTCAAGCTTTACCCAAAAGAAATCCTAAGTAACCCCTAAAGACCAAAAATTGCTCAATAAATTTGTACTTTTGAGGATGAAAATTGTCATTCTTCATCATTAAATCATTGTATTCTTCCAAGAACCCCAATCTTCCACAAAATTTATTTCAGTAAGATACTCTCGAAAAAAACTTATTTTGACCCCACTCTCATGGTTTTTAACCATTCGTACTCTCACAGCATGTGGCTTCCTCCTTTACACGATGCAATTTAAACTTAAAACTGTAGCCCTCAAGTCTACTTATCTCTATAATCAACATCATGTCGAATGTGACTAAGGTAACCTTTCATCAGTTTTATGAAAGAATAATCTGCATTGATTACTAATTGAAGTACAATAAGGTCTTTAAATACAGAAGATAACTCTGATAACAGAATAACAAGCTAACTATATTACAAACTGAATTGCCAACTGACTCTTATACATAGCATCCCCCTCAAACTCATGCTTAAGAGAGCGTGAGTTTGGATTTAAGTAGAAGAAATCTAGCATCAGTCAATGGCTTGTGAACAAATCTACAAACTGATCAGAAGTAGAAACATAACACAGCTGAATATCTTTTCAAATCACACGCTCCCGAATGTAATGGAAATCAATCTTGATATGTTTCGTACGACCATGTAGAATCGGATTACAGGCCAACTGAATAGCAGATTAATTGTCACACCAAAGAAGAAGAGGCTGGGAGTTGGAAAATGAAGATCACGCAACAACTGTCGAAGCCAAAATAACTCAGTAGCTATAGTAGCAAGAGCACGATATTCCGCCTCTGTTTAGCTTCTAGAGATAGTAGCCTGCTTCTTAGCGATCCAAGAATTTATGTTAGAACCAAGAAAAAATAACAAAACACGTGATAGATCGCCAATCAAGAGGATCATCGGCCCAATCGGAATTAGAGAAAGCAGTGAGTCTTAAGGCATCAGAAGAACAACGCTTGAAAAGAATACCAGAAGAAAGAGTGCAGCAACAAACTGAAGAACACGTTTGGCGGCAAATAAATGAGCAAATGAAGGGGAATGCATGAACTGAGACAGTTTTCAGGAAAGACAATATCAAGTCTGAAAAATGTCAAATATTGCAAGGCACCAATAATAGTTCTATAGTGAAGTGCATCAGTAGGAGAACAATGCTGTTAAACCCCAAAATCAGTTTTGATAGACACGGGTGTAGAACAAGGCTTGACAGCAGCCATGCCAAAATGAGAAAGGAGATCTTCGGCATATTTAGCTTGAGAAACATGAATGCCAGCAATAGTCCGAGTCACTTCTAAGCCAAGAAAGTACTTAACATCACCCAAATTGGTTATATCAAACCGCAACTGGAGTTGAGAAATAAGATCATCAATATATGAAATGTTGTTGCCCGTGACAATAATGTCAGCAACATATAATAGCAAATAAGAGTTCCAGTAAACTAATGCACAAACAAAGAAGAATCAGCAGTTGAAGGTTTAAAACCAAGTGTCAGTAAATAGGAAATAAAGTATTCAAACCATGCCCAAGGTGTTTGCTTCAACCCATACAAGGACTTCAAAATTCGGCAAACATGATTAGGAAAGGTGTTGCGCCTCTGCTTAATAGGAAGAGGGACAAGTGCAAGTGCACATTGTCACAAGTAATAATCTGGAAATATTCCAAGTTCGTTTCCACAGGGACTAGTTTTCTTTTAAAATTGATTTTGCAAATTGTTAGAATGAGCAATCGAGTTTGGGAATAAAAATAATTGATTGGTTGAAATGCACGTTTTATAATTTAATAAAATAGAATTTTGAAACCAACCCTCATAGTACTGACTAATTTGAAGAGAAATGAATTACACCTATCAGAATCTCACACTAAATTTACTCTCTAATTGCAAACTGGTTCAACTCCTATTCCATACCGCTTTTGGTTTGTTTARAAGATTAGGCCAGTATTTAAAACATGTCTGTAAAATACTAGAAGAATCCTAAGTAATTAAAACTCCAACTTACGTTTAATGGGTAAGAGAGTCTATGTCTAGGATCTTGTTTAAATTCTTATATCTAAGTAACTTCCCATTTTATCTTGATGAACTCCGTTGACTCTAAACTTTTCAGAATTAAACTCAACTGTTGTGATTTAAACAAGTGGCCAGCAATTAAAATCAACTAGATTAATTAACTCAATCAAGATAAGCAATTTGAGCGTAAACGTCGTGCTATCTGATAGATGTAATTAAAATTATGGGAACTAAGTCATTCGTAAGAGGGTTGGAAAAGCAAATTAGCTACTCATAAAAACATGAAGAATAGAAATAATAAGAAGTGGATTGAAATAAAATATCATATTAAATTTAAGAAGTAATTACAATAGCTAAATTAAAATCGAGAACCAAAATCTAAAGAAAATGATAACAACAAAAATGAATTGCAATAAAAATAACTCCAAGAATGTTGAACACAATTAAAGACAAAACAAATTATAAAAGCGTAAATTCTAGAAAGAAAGCAAGCTGGAATTTTAAATGTCAAGTGAGCTCCCCTTTGAAGCTTGATGGAACTTGGTATTTATAAGCTAAACCTTGCAAGTTGGTGGAGAAAATCTTGGGTATTTGAGTGGAGGAGCTACAATGGGGCTTAACAGCATTTGGTTGCACGGATCAAGGGATGGGTTGAGATTTCTTCCAACTGCCCGGTCAACAAAAGCCCTTATTTGTAGGTGGAGAATGCGTCAGGTGCATTGCTGAAGTTTCTAGAGTGTTGGCGATGTGCCAGACGCATCGCTGCTAGCTTTAAGATAGCCTCTGTGTCATATGCAACAGGTGCATTGCTGCTTTTTCCTTCCTTTTTCCCCTATAAAACATATATATTTCCTCATAATTCTATCTATTTATCCAAAACCAAGTGTACAAGTCTTTCCTAAGAAATAGTCCCATTTATACCAGATTCAATGCATGAAACACACGTATTTAATTTCAGAAGACACTAAACATGCACAATTTGTAAATACTTTTTCCTAAAATTCAAGACTTATCAAAAGGATGGATGAATAAAACCTTGGGGTTGTTGCATATACACCTCTTCGCCAAGATCACCATGAAGGAATGTGTTTTTAAGATCCAATTGTCGTAGAGACCACCTAAATTGTGCTACCAAAGATAATATAATACGAATAGTGGGTTTCTTAATAACTGGACTGAAGGTTTCTTCATAGTCAATACCTTCTTGTTGGTGATACCTTTTAGCAACAAGGCGGGCCTTATTTCGGGCAATAGAACCATCTAAATGACGTTTAACCCGATATACCCATTTACAACCAATGGCACTCTTGCCAAGAGGCAAAAGGGTAAGCTCCCAAGTACGTTGTTTAACTAAGGCATCAAACTCTTCAACCATAGCTTGTTGCCAAACCGGAATCAAAGACACCTTAGAAAATGAAGAAGGTTCAGATTCAGAAGTAGGGGCAATAGTGGCAACAAAAACCTTTTTTTTAGAAATACCAGATTTGGCTCTTGTTCGCATGGGATGAACATTAGAGGAAGAAGGAGCAACCGGTAAAGAAGCATTTGGAGTAATAATAGCACTAGAATCAGTAACCTCAGTAACATTCGGTACATCAGAAATATTGGTACCATGAACAACATTAGAATCAGCCAGAAACATTAGAAGAACTAGCACCATGGGCAGATTCATATGAAACATAAGGAACATCAGAAATAGGATTAGTATCATTTGAGTTATTGGTAGAAGAAAAAGAATATGTGGCAATTGCACAAGTAGAAGGAAACGAAGAAAGAGAAAACAAAGAAAGAATTAGAGGCAACGAAGAAGGAGAAGAAGAATTGGAAGAAACATGAGAAACAGAGGAAGAAGAAGTGGTGGAAGAAAATGGAAAGAAAGTCTCGTAAAAAACAACATGTATAGAAGTATAAAATTTGCCAGTACTCATGTTGAAGCACAAATAACCCTTACATTCAAGAGGATGACCGAGAAAGACACACTGAGATGTTCTAGGTTGAAGTTTGTGAGAATTATAGGGTTTTAGAACAGGATAACAAGCACAATTAAAAGTTTTAAGGTGGGTGTAATTAGGAAGACAGATGAAAAGACATTCGAAAGGGGATTTGTTGTTGAGCAATGGAGAGAGTCATCTATTGATAAAGAAAACAGCAGTTGAAAAGGCAAAGGACCAAAAACGAATAGGAACAAAAACACGAGTCATAAGAGTAATGGCCATTTCGACAATATGGCGATGTTTTTGTTCGGAAATGACGTTTTGTTCGGGAGTATATGCACATGATTTTTGATGTAGTATATCGTGAATGTCAATAAAGGAACGAATGGAATGATTGACAAATTCACCACCACCATCACTACAAAGAGTTTTAATACGAGTAGAGAATAAATTTTCAACTAAAGGCTTAAATCTTTGAAAAATAGCAGAAACATTAGATTTATGTACAAGAGGATAGAGCTATGTATATCTAATTAAGTAGTAGTGGTAGCCATTAACAGAAATTTCAGGGGCATGACCCCATACATCAGTATGCACAAGTTCTAAAGGTGAAGTTGAAATAGAACTAGAAACAGAAAATGGGAGTTTCTTCATTTTCCCATACAAACAAATACTCACAAACATAATATTCAGAGGAAACAGAAGGTATATGAAGCTGTTGGAAAACGGAATTAAGAACAGAGAGGCTAGCATGGTCTAACCGATTATGCCAAATTGAATAAGTCGAGTGTGTACCAACATGAGTAGCATGGCAAGCAAGAACAGAAGAGGCTGATTTTAACAACGATTGATCAGCTAGAGGAGTGAACGGATATAATCCATTGGTACTAGGAACTTTGAACAAAATTTGGCCCGTAGATTTGTCCTAAGCAATAAAATGATCAGAATCTAAAATAACAATGTAATTATTGTCCATGCAGAGTTGATGAACAGACAAAAGATTTGACGAAATAGAAGGAACTTGAAGTAATTTAGACAGAGTAAAGGAAGAAGAAGGAGTAGAAAGGATTCGTAACCTGTATGAGATATTGGAAGAGCTTGACCACTGCCAATAGAGACCTGATCTTCCTCATTATATTCAGATGCTACAGATAAGTTTGATAAAGCTGATTTTGTGTGTGTGTTACATCCTGAATCTGCAAGCCGTAACGATGGCATAGGAGGAGCAGCATGCTAATGATTACCAAAATTAGCAGCAAATTGTAGATTGCTAAAATTAGTCGTGGGATGAATAATAGTAAAGTTCTGTGAAACAACCATAGCAGCAAGTTGCACTGATGGACGTCATCCCTAAAAATTATAATTCATTCGATTGAAACAATGAGAGATGAATGCCCTAATCAGCCATAAATTTGGCAGGGAATACGATTATCAGTCTGTAGGAAACCAAAGGAATTACGACCACCACGGCTTTGAGAGGTATTGCCACGAAAATTACCACGGCTGGATGGATTAGAAAATCTACCACGGCTTTGATGGCCCTTCCCGCGAGAAAAATTCGAAATTGAATTAGTACCTCGATGTGGAGAAGAACTCTGCAGGCTAAAAGAGCAGTAGTTTGAATCAAGACATCATCCCGCCTAATTTGCTTCTCCTATGCAGTTTCCTCAGATTTTATGAGAACATGGAGTTTATCGAAAGAAACAGTTTGAGAGCAAGTTCTCATGGAGGTTTGGAAGGTATTGTAGTCATTGAGTGTGTAGATAAGGAGATCCTCCGTATCAATCACAATAGAGACATTTGCTAATTTGTCTTTGAGTTCCTTAATTCGCTTCACATAATCATCAACAGATTCGACAGGCTTCTTGGAAATAGACGGAAGATCAGACTTGACATTGATGATGTTCGTCTGAGAACTAAAAGAATAATGCCTATCCAATATCTCCCAAATTTATTTCAAAGAAGTGCTACCAGCAACATACGCTATGGCAGTGGGAGAAAGCGTAGCGTTGATCAATGTCATGAGCACCTGATCACGAGCAAGCCAATCTTCATATGCAGTATTTGGAGTCTTCGCAAGGGGTACAGAGGAGCTATCGATAAAACCAAACAGTTTGTGGGTTTTCAAAATTGTCGTGAGTTGGAATTTCCACAGAACAAAATTCGTGGAATCAAGCCGGATAGAAATCAAATTGCACATATTCAATAGGAGAAAGATTGGTGAATTGAGATCTTTCTCGATCAAGGAAGAATTCATGTTGAACTCTTGAATTAGGGCAAAGGAAAGAGAAAAGGCAAAAAGAGAAATTCAGACGAAACAGAAACGTGTGCAAGAAAGAGAAAAATACACAGGATCAATGATGCGTGTCACACCGCTCTGATACCATATAACCTTTCATAAAACTAATGAAAGAATAATTTACATTGATTACTAATTGAAGTACAATAAGGTCTTTAAATATAGAATATAACTCTGATAACAGAATTAACCAGCTAACTATATTACAAACTGAATTGCCAACTGACTATTATACCTAACAACTAAAACTCTTCAACTACCCTGTGTGTCTGTGTGTAACTCCAATTTTTAACTCATTACCTTATTCCATTTCATCTTCATTTTAATGGAGATAGACGTAAAAGACTGTTTTGAAAGAATTTTAAGGATTAAGTGTTAAAATGAAACCTCATAGACATGAAATTGTGGGCATAATTATTGAAATCACATATGCCAATCTATACCTAAGTTTTTTACCGCTCACAGTCATATAGAATTCCTTTTTTCTTTTTTAAAGTAAGGTAGACAAAATGATTGTTTTTAAATAATTATTGTAGACACCGTATTTGGTCCGGCTCGCTTTCGTTTTAAAAATTTTTTTATTACTGATTTATTTATTATTTTTGTTATGTTTATTGATTTAGTTTAAAATAACATAATTTACTTTATTATAAAATTTAATGTAAAA
>NW_019104535.1:1052927-1068144 GCF_001995035.1 Momordica charantia | reverse complement strand
CAGACAGAACACCATAAAGAGAAGACCAAGAAAAATTCACTTCCTTCTCTCTCTCTACCATCACCTTCTCTTCTTCTTCACCCAGGCCGGCGACCCCGGCGATACACAGACTGCACACGTCCCTCGGTGATCACAAGTTCAGACAACCTGCATCACAGTAGTCCGGCGCAAAGCTCTATAATCCCGACGGACAACAATAATATAACGAACAACTTCTACAACCGATGTACAGATCACCGACCACCTGACTCTGACCTCGAGTGCTCCTTCACGGTTTCAGACCCGCGGGTACATCCAGAATTTCCTCACTGCAATACGTGGCATAGAAAAAAGTTGTTTTAGAAATGATTTGATTTTTTTTATTTGTTTTAAATAAGCTTGTTTTAAATTTGATATATATATATATATTAAAATAAATTTGTTTAAATATGATTTGATTATTTTTAAAATAAGTTTGTTTTAAATATGATTTGATTATTTTTAAAGTAAGTTTGTTTTAAATATGATTTGATTATTTTTAAAATAAGTTTGTTTTAAATATGATTTTTTTTAAAAAAAAAACAAGTTTGTTTTAAATGTTTTTTTTTTAGTTTTAAAGAAGTTTGTTAGAGGAATTTCAAATCTAAAACAAAATAAATTTTTTTTATTCTATTATTATTATTTTTTTTTCGGTTTTAGTTTTATTTTATTATTTTTTTAAAACAATTTTTTTTAAATAAAGATTTGTATGATAAGAATTAAAACTAAGTTGTTGGTGTTGGCATAGTGGTAGGTTAGTTAGGAGTAATGCACATGTCTCAGGTTTGAGTCTTTGCTTGCCTAAATTAATGTTTTTTTTTTATATTATTATTTTACCAAACAACTATTTTAGATAAAATGTTTTTTTAATATAAAAAAAAACTTTCGTTTTTATAAGATTTCAAATCTTAAACTATTTATATAAAATATTAAATAATATCTTAGGATGTTGGCACATTGGTAAGAAGTTTGTATATGGACTCTCATATCACTATTCAAGTCTTAATAGCCCCTACACTAAAATTATTTTTTATTTATTAATTTTTCTTTTCTACTAAATAATTATTTCGAAAATTCCAATGACAGAAATTGGATCTTTCCAATATTCTGGATGTTATAATTTGTTTTTCTAAGGTTCATATTTTATCGTAAAATATGAACCAATAGTATTTTTCTTTTTGGAACAAAGTATAATAGGATAATTTTTGACAACATATGGTACCGTATTCGAACGGATGTCGTAGGGTGCTAACACCTTCCCTACGCTCAACCGACTCCCGAACCAAAATTCTGTTTTCGTAGACCAAGTTTTTTAAATAGGTGATCAATCACACCTCGTAGATGATTGGTGACGACTCCAAACTCTAATCTCGAAAGAGATCCGTCAGGGGATGACGTCGGTCGCTCCGCGTCGCGATAACGTTGCGATAATTATAAAGTAATAACTTTTTTTTTAGGGATCGATGCATAATTGAAACCTCCCTTAAAACTTTAGAGACATTTTTTTTATAATTTAACCATCACTATATCAATATGTTAAATAGAGATGAAGAAAATCATAGTTTGAAATTGAAAAATGTTAATAGTGGAGTTTTTCTTATTATATTAGAATTATAGATTTTTTTTCCTTTTTGCTGTTAAAGAAAATATGAATAATTCATTAAAAAATTTAAGATATTTTTATTCATTTTCATCCATGCCAAGAATGCGAAACCAAAATTTAAAAAGAAACTAAAATATTAATCAAGAAATATTTTCTAACAAATTAAATACTTAACCTCTATATATTTGTTATTATTTCATATTTTTAATACCTATGGGATTTTAAACAAATTATAATAATATATATAATATTAATTAAAAAAAATTTGGGCCTTCTAGCACTCCACTAGTGATTTAAGGATGTGTTTGGCCTAAGGTTTGGTTTGGGATGAGTTTGGAAACTATAACCAAAAGTGTTGAATAATAACTTTTTTTTCCCTTTTCTTTTTTTCTTTTTTTGTTATTGTTTTTTTTTCTTTTTAAATATTCTCCTATCACCCACCACCTTTTTATTTAAATTATTTTTTTTTACAACAAATAATAATATTATTTAAAGAAAAAATTTATTCTCTTCATTTATACGTATCTGAAATATTATTTAAAGAAAAAACATATTCTCTCCATTTATATCTATCTAAGTAGCAATAGTTCAAAATATATATTTAATTATTGATAAATAATTTCAAGATAAGAATATTAGTCTTTTGTGGACTTATTCATATTAAATTAAAATTATATATATTTAATTTACAGTTATCATATTAAAAATACAAAAACTATTCAATTTTTAAATTAGCTATATTCAAATTTAGAAAAATTAAATGGTATTTTATTTTGAGGTATGAAATTAAATAATATTTAATTTTAAATTATCTATGTTAAAGAGAAGATTTCTTGATTTTTAACCATATGCAAAATAGCAAAACTATTATATTTGGAAAAACTAATATTCAAATAAAAGGTGAATGAAATTGGAGCCTCGTCTCCCAACTGAATGGTAACTGCGTCATCACTGAGACTGGTGAGGAAGTAGCATATGGTCGAGTCATCCGAGTAGTTGGTGACTTTGAGCTGCTCCTCCTAGAATCGATTGATATATTATTTCAATGTCTCGTTTGATCTATATTGTATTGTAGCAAGATGAGTCATTGTCTTCTTATCGGTATGGTGCGAGGAGAACAAGTTGGTGATGATCTTCCTTAGCTTGCTATAGGTCGAAACTGACAGAGTTGGCAACTTCTTGTACCAGAGACGAGCATTCCCTGTTAGGGCAATCTAGAATGCTCGACATTTAATAGCATCAGATGCCGACTTGAAGTCCATAAGACCTTCAAATACCTCGACATAATCCTTTGGGTTGGTCGGCCCATCATAATGCTTCATAGTCGGAGGCTTGAACTTGTTTGGGATTGGGGCATCCAAAACCTCCTGGGTGAATGGCGATTTGCTTGGCCCGCTATCATCGAATGCACTCTCTTTCTTCTTGCACTTGAGCTTCAAAGCTTCAACTTGGGTGTCGAACTTGCTCTTCAGGAGATCGAATTCCTTGCGAATTATCAAACCATGTGGCTTTGAGGGAACGAGACGAGATTGAGCTTTGTCATTCAGTTTGCTGCGGAGGTCCTTGTAGGTCATCCGCCTTTGATGACCGAGTTTTCTCCTTCGATTTTTTCGTTCAGATACTTGTGCAGGTCATCGCCCCCATGACTGTCTATACCCTCGAACTTGGAGGTGTGACCTTCACTAGCCGAATGATAATTGCAGTTTTCGTCTTCATTTCGTGCATCCTCTAGGTCGAGACACTCATTCTCTTCATCCGGATACAGCGGGTGAGGAGCAGTCGAATCTAACCTTGTTGTATTGAGCATGTTGTTGTAGGACTCTTCCATGGTACGCATACGAGCAAATACATTAGGATCGGCCTGTCGGGTAAGATTTCGCCCTGCCTTCTTAGTAACTCCTCATCATGCCCTATGCAAGGTGGTTTGACGAGGTGGAATATGTGAGAGGGTATCGTGCCTGCAGATTGTAGAAGTTGGGTTTCACCCTGACCACCCTGAACTCTATCTTCTGCCACCTTAGAGGTTCCTTCCTGATTTGAGACTCCATTGTTAACCTGGCGGCTCAGGTGGATTGAGTCAGTTGAAATAGTAGGTGCCATAGCAGCTTTTGGTAGGAATGACTTAAGACGTCCTTCCACAGACGACGCCAATTGTTTCTGCAACAAAATGTGGTCTCGACCAACCAGGTTGAGCTGGATCGCTTGAGTGAGCTAGAAGGACTAAACGAGCTAGAACGACAAGGAGAACCTGCACAAGCATACAAACACTCCGACGCTCAGGTCAGTAAGAAGGTCAATCTTGATATTAAGATTAAGATAGAATCAGATATTTGACTGTAGAATGGGCCCCTCTCTTTATAGGTTTGGGTGTCCAACAGTATATCTAATTCGCGATTGAGCATGTTGGATTTCTGCTATTCCTGTCGGAGATGATCATGTTGGTCGTGCGACGTTCGAGAATAAGCGCACGCTTATTTGGAATTGTTGCTTAGTCGGCTATTCTGCTCTCCCCATTCGATTGTCTCGAACTATCTATCGTCCACTCTGTATCCTCCACGTGGCAGTGTTATTTTACACCTCCAATAGAGATTAAAAGTATCTCTTTTGAAACTCAAGCCAAATAGTGTATTTTATCCAATATTCAATCTTTAAATTTCACATTAAAAATTATTTTCGTCTTATTGTTAATTTTCTTTATTAAAGGTTTAACAAGAACCTAATACATTTGAAAATCCAATACCTAACCCAGGACCTCAAATATTTGCAATTTTCTCTCTCTCTCTCTTTTTGTGTTTCATAAAGTCAAATATTTGCTTATGTGGACATTTTTGGTTAATTAAATGTTCGTCAAGCCTTTGTTGAATAATTTAATTAAAAATGAATGAGAATGACTCCGACCAAATTTTCTTTTATGCAAAGTTCAAAAATTAAAATACAATAAAAATTTATGTACTAAAATAAAACAAATATAACAATTACAAAAACAAAAATAAATATAATATTAAAATTTTTATTTTCTGAATTTTAAAATTTGTCAACAAAGATGATTGAAGGTTTGGCCCAAAGAATAATGTCTTTATCAATGAAGTTATATATACTTATCGTTGAGAATATATATATATTATTTTAATACATCTAGTTTAACGAGGTTGATATGGACTATGAGAGTGAAAACATGGGAGAGTGGGATAATAGTTGGGTGTGATGGTTCAAAAATTTGGGTGGGCTCCACTCCCGACTCAACCACCGCCAACATCTTAACGGTCGCCTTTCACATCGTAAAGGTGTTTGTTTTGAACCAATGGATTACTATTTGCACCCACCTTCAACTTCAACATCAATCACCATCAATGCCATGTTCTTCTCATGTTCACATTCTTTGTTGGATAATTAAGAAAATCCAATTGATGATTATTTTAGAATAAATATCATACAATACAATTTAGGAACAATGAGATCAAATATCTAAGCGGAAAAGAAAATCAAAATCTTTGAGGAATTATCTAAAATTATTAAGGATCCGTTTCATAATTATTTCGTTTTTTGTTTTTTATTTTTGGGATTTAGTTTATTAAAAATAAGATTGTTTAGCGTCCGTTTGATAACCACTTTAGTTTTTGTGGTCCTTAATAACCAATTCATATTTGGAATATTTATTATTTTGTCTCTCTCCAAAATTTTCATCTCTATGTATTTTTATTTTATATTTTTTTTAATAGATCAATTTCATTTCTTTCTCTAAAAATTTAATATTTTTCCGAACTTTTTTCTCTCTAAAATTTTGTCTTTTATAACTTTTTTGGAGAGCACCTTTGCTATCATGAAAGCGCCAGCCAACGTACTTGGAGAGCCTATTGATAATTTGGGTCCTGTAGATAGCCCTTATCCTTAATTTAGTTTAGACGCAAATCGAATGCCTTTACGTTATGTCGAAAATTTCTTTTTTGCCTACCTCTATCCCGATAAGCTGAAGCAACACAACCCTGAGAGAAATAAATGAACTCCAAAAATCTTCAGCAAATCCAAAGAAGGTTTTTCTGTACGTTCATCACAAAATCTTCCCAGTCTATTTTTCCTTCTAAAAATTATATCTTATTTTCTTATTCAATTCTCTTTTAATTTAACTTTTATTAATCTCTGTATTTATTAATTTTTTTCTAAAAATTATATTTTGAATTTTGTTTTTATCTCTATTTTTTTTCCACTATAATTTTTCACTTTCTTTCTATTTTTTTTTTCCTTTAACATATCTTTTCCTCTCGACTTTACTTTTTTTCTCTAAAATTTTTCTTTTTTTTTCTTTTTCTCTTTTTGTCTTTAACATAAAAATTTTGATAGTTTAGGATCCGTTTGATAACCATTTCTATTTTTGGTTTTTGGTTTTTGTGTTTTTTTGTTTTTGGTTTTTGGTTTTCTGTTTTTAAAAAACAAAAAACCATATATGTTTGATAACCATTTTTTGTTTTTTGTTTTTCAAAAACAGAAAACCAAACGTGTTTGGTAACCATTTTTTAGTTTTCTATTTTTTAAAAGTTTGAAAATTGAAAATACATATTAGAGAAAGAAAATTCTAGGTAGAGTAGATATGATAATGGTGTGGGTGCGAGTGAGGATGCTCTTCCCCATTCTCGTACTCGTGAAAATTTTTAATCCCCATCTCCACCTCCTTCTTTGGTCTGTGAGATGTTCTAAAAAAAATTATCGGATTTATAATTTTTTATAATTATTTTTAGAATTAAAAAAATTAAAAAGTGTAATAAATATATATTAATTATTTAAAAATAGAATCGGGGATGGGGTCGGAACATGTATTTTCTATTTTGGGGCTCGATCCTACGGAAATTTTTATCATCCCTAATGTAAAGACATGAAAATACACATTTAAAGAGATGTAAATAAACTTTTCGAAGATAAATTTTAGAGNAGTCGAGATGAAAAGATATGTTAACGAAAAAAAAAGAAATTAGACAGAGAAAAAATCAAAGTGAAAAAAATTTAGAGATAAAAACAAGATTCAAAATATAATTTTTATAGAAAATAAATAAATATAGAGAAAAAAATTAAATGAGAAAAGAAGATTTAATTTTCAGAAGTAAAATATATTAGAAAGAGAAAGAAAAGTTATAAAATATGAAATTTTAGAGAGAAAAGAGTTAGAAAAAATATTAAATTTTTAGACAGAGAAATGAAACTGATCTGTTAGGGAAAAAATAAAAAATAAAAATACATAGAGATGAAAATTTTGGACAGAGACAAATAATTATAAATTAAAATTAAAATTTAAGAGAGAGAAAAATAAATTTTGTAGAGAGAAATTTAGAAAGAAAAAAAAATTTAGAGTGAGAAATAATTTTTTTTAGAGATAAATATGAGAGAAAAAAAAAGTTGAATGTTAGAAGAAAAAAATCCGATTTGAAAAATAGAAACCTGTTTTTGAAAACTACTTTTTTTGATGTTTTTTAAAAATGAAAAACAGAACATTAAATTGGTTATCAAACCACCATCGTTTCTAAAAAACAAAAAACCAAAAAATCAAAAACCAAAAATTAAAAACAAAATGATTATCAAACAGACTCCTATTAATCCATTAGGTCCCTACTATCTCGTTGACCTCCACAATAAATAATGAGGGGAGAGAAAATTAAATAATATGGATTATTTAATTAGAATTAAAATATTTAATATGACTTTTAATAATAATTTTGAATTGTATTATTTAATAGGAACAACAAAATAATTTAAGAAATTAAAAATTAGTTATAATTACTTAATTATTTTCATGAGTAAATTAGGCCGATAGGATTTTAGCCCAAGCCTATTTAAATAGGTTTATAGGTCAAATTCTAAGACGATCTTACGATAAAAGTTCTTAGCAAAACTCTCTCCCTTTCCCAGTATTTTTCCTCTTCTAAGAGGTGCCCACACACCATTTTTGCAGATCGAGGATAGTCAGAAAGATCAGTGGCATTTAGATCATATCGTTTACGTCTCTGTCATCCCAAAGGTAAGGGATTCAATCAATCGTTCTCGAAAACATTTTTTAGTCTTTTTAATTGAATTGTGCCATCAGGTCCTCTTTATCAATTTCTAGCGCATGCTTCCGCTACGCCTGGTGGTTGGATCCATTATGGCTTCCAACAACAGTAGAACGTTGTGGCCGAGAGAATGAATAGGACGTTAAACGATGTGTCAGGAGCATGAGAATACATGCACAATTGCCTAAGATGCTCTGGACAGAGGCAATCAATTGTGCAACCTATCTAATCAATTGAAGCCCGACCACATCACTAAGATTTAAATTGTCTAAAGAGAAGTCAAGAGCAGTAAACATTTAAACCTTCACATTAATGTTGCAGGCATGAGTAAACTAGATGTCAAATCCAAGAATTGTTACTTTCATGGGTATGACGGAGTTGAGATAGGCTATAGATTTTTAGATAACCAAAACAGGAAGATTATCGAACGTGATCTTCAATGAGCAAGTTCTGTACAAAGACAGAGCTAAAGCTAAATCAGCAAAGACATAGTTAGATGAAAGTACAAAAGAGAAGACTCGGTACACTTTTGAGGTGGAGAGAAGTCAACAAGGATTAAAAGTCATATGAAATTTGTTGGGTTTTATGCCCTAAACTCGTGGTTTGTAAACATAAAACAAATATTCATTCAATAAAGTTGTTATTGATAGAATTGCATCAACCAAAATCCAATAAACTAACATCCGAGGTTATGTGATGTAACTGGAACAGTATATAACAGATATATAGCATATATTTGATATAAAGTGTATATATTTGGTATACAGTGTATATATATTCGATATACAGGTGGATAATGTTCCAGTAGTAACCTAAAGGGTCTATAGTACATGGATAAGGTTGGATACCTTATGGATAACACTATGGATACGACCCACTTTGTAATAGTTACAAATGACTTGATCCAGGTCGTTCGTGTGGAGACATGCGAGTGGGGGTATCATATACAATGAGTTTGTATAAGACCGGACCACAAAATTATTAATCTTTAGCTGTAACACCGTTAACTAATAGATTAATATTTCAATAGGATGACCAGGTAACTCGATCTCAATCCTGAGTGAGTTATGGACTCCTACCTGTTAGGGCTCGTCCTTTGATTTGTATAGGTGAGAGTGGTCTGATTCGCCGACTCAATATGCTTACCATTTTGGGGACGAGACCGAGTGGGGAGCTGGGAACATAACTACACAAGATGGAATTCAATCCTTCCCGACTTTAGGGTAAGTAGATGAGTGTTCTCTTAAGTGCTGACTCCGGGACTTGAACNTTGTAATAGTTACAAATGACTTGATCCAGGTCGTTCGTGTGGAGACATGCGAGTGGGGGTATCATATACAATGAGTTTGTATAAGACCGGACCACAAAATTATTAATCTTTAGCTGTAACACCGTTAACTAATAGATTAATATTTCAATAGGATGACCAGGTAACTCGATCTCAATCCTGAGTGAGTTATGGACTCCTACCTGTTAGGGCTCGTCCTTTGATTTGTATAGGTGAGAGTGGTCTGATTCGCCGACTCAATATGCTTACCATTTTGGGGACGAGACCGAGTGGGGAGCTGGGAACATAACTACACAAGATGGAATTCAATCCTTCCCGACTTTAGGGTAAGTAGATGAGTGTTCTCTTAAGTGCTGACTCCGGGACTTGAACAAGGGGCCCCACCCTCTCATTGGCCCGAGAGGGACTTCCGGTTATTGGTTGGACCATAACTGGGTTGTTCATTAGAGGATCGGCGATACTTAAGATACAAGATGTAACACAGGGGTAAAACGGTAATTTGACCCAACTGTGGTTACGAACACTCGTGAAGGATTGACTTACCGTTAATGGTCAAAATCCATGGACGTAGAATATTCTACAGTGAAAAGAGTGCAACTGTGGGTATTTAGTGGAGTGACCGACAGTTAAAGAATGTTGATTAATATTATTAATGAGTTTAATCAATTAATCTCGTATCGTTAGAGCTTCTGATTTATAGGCCCATTAGGTCCCTTGCTAGCTCTTAAAGGATAGTTAAGAACAGTTAGCCTTGAAAAGAATTTGAATTGTTCAAATTAGTTAAAAGGAGTTAAAGTTAATTGTATGAGATACAATTAATATAATGTATGTTGATACATTATAATATAAAGTTAATTTTTTGAATTTGATTCAAAATTATGAGAGAGATTGAGAATTTGATTCTAATATAGTTGATTAATTTAAGTTTAATTTAATTAAATATGATTTAATTAAATTAATGTGATATATTAATTTGGTTAAATTAAATTATATTTAATTTAATTTAATTAATAATTTTTTTTGTAATTAATTAAATTAGATTTAATTAATTATTATTTTAATTAAATTTGTTTTAATTAAAATAAAAGAAAGAAAAAAGGAAAAAAAAGAGAAAAAGAAAATGGGAGAAAAGCTCCCACTTTCCACCATTAATGGGTTTCCCTCAAAGAAAATGGGGAAATGAGTGCACTCCTCCTTTCCTATAAAAGGGAGGTTCTCTCATTTCTTTGAGATCGTTCGAACGTCGATTGGTTGAGTTTCTGAAACTCCAACGAGAAAATCTCTCTCTCGATTTCTCAGTTTCCCTTTCAATTATAAGACGGTTCCCACAAACCGAGTTCTTAACTTCCAGAGGATAGCGAGAAAGACTTTGTGGTGACGTTGGTGTCTACATTGAAGAGGTGTCTTCAAAGGTATGTATCACTAACTTGTTACTCATGCTTATATCTTTTCTTTGTTGTAATTCTAAGACAAGATCGAAGCACACGCATTCGCGCGCTTCCGCTGCGGGATCCGATCCCTTCAACTGGTATCAGAGCCCCAGCTCTGCTTTCCATCTTGTTTTGAATAACAAGGAAAAGAATGGTGGGTGTTTCTATACATTTGATGTATGTGGTTTGCACATAGATGTTTTCGGTTTTTGGCATTAGATTTATAGTTTTTCCGTTGATTCGATCAATATAAAAGCTTGTTGTTTTGGGCGTTTAATCTTGTAAATTGAGTCTGTAAGTTCGTGTTGCGCGTGACAAGGAGTTGCTGTGAAAGAGTACTAGAGTAGTGAAGAAAAACCAGAGAAATCGGCTAGACAGCGCCTCAGCGTTGGGCAGTGGCGCCTAGGCACCGAATAGCAGCGCCTAGAGCTGCAGAAATCTAAGAGTTCGGGCCTGCAGTAGTGGGGGCAATGCCTAGGCACTGTCCCACGGTGCCTAGGCGCTTGGCTCAGGCGCCGAGTTTTGTTAGGGTTGACTTTTTACTGTAGAAACATGTGTCGGTAGTCCTGTTTGACCACGTTTTTTACCAATTTCCCATTATTATTTGCAAAAAACGACCACATATTCTTAAAGTAGAACATACATAGATTATTTCTGCATAAAAGTCAAACTATGGTACTTTATGAAAAATATGAGATAAATGCGGTCAAAGTTGGAAGAAAATAACAGAATTCTGTTTTTTTTTGCAGAATTGCGCCTGGCGCATTTTTGGAGGGCAATTTGTCAAAACGCACCTTTTGATTAATGAAGGGCAAGGAGGACATTTCCCACATGTTTAAATCCGTGAGTCCAAGTCCAAGTGAGGTGGTTAGGTGAATCTCAACCCTTTTCCACGTGAAATGGAAGGGAGTTTCAACCAACCTATGTTGCTATAAAAGGAAGTCATCCATCCCTCAGCAAATCATCCATTCCAAGCTTAATTTCATCTTCTTTTATATGCTCTCTAGTTGTAGAACACGTTTTTAGCGTTTATGTTCATGTTCTAGTTGTTCATTTCTTCGTTTTTCACGCTTTTTCCTTTCGTATTGCCTTTAATTCAGTTTCTTACTTCCGTTCTTTGTTCATTCTGTTCTTTTAAAGTTTTTTAGCGAGTTTCAACTTCCCTCACGCTCGAGAGAGAAGAGGGTCAAGCTAGAACTTCTTGTACGACTTATTTATTCATTTAAATTCAACGAAAAATACTTTCTTTATGTTTTCGTGCATTTACTTTCATTTAATTATGTTCTAAATTAGTTATCAACCTCCTTGTGGAATGCCTTAGTCAAATGATTTGATAAATCAACACGCTCGGGATTTTGGCCAGATTGCGCCTAGCACTTTTTTGGGTTGGTTTCTAAAAACTTCTCTTTTTACGTTTTTTTTTTCCATTTGGCCAGTGAGAACTTGATTTATACACCAAAGCTCAACCTTGGGAAATGTGAGTTAGGTAAAGTTATAGGAAACCAATATGTGATGTGACTTAGGAATAAGCGCATAAAACATGGTCCTAGGCATAGGCCCTCTGACCCATAATGCAAATGAGTTGGTAGGTATTCTCTAAGATTGTAATCACACATAGGAATATGATTGTAGGTTACCTTAGCCTCTACAGCAACCAAAAGCGGTAGTGAAAGAGTAGAACTCAAATCCCAAGAAAAGTCAAGGAATTGCGCCTGGTGCATTTTCTCAACATAGTGTGTTTTCCATGTTTTGTATCAAAACTAAGGTAGGAGACAAGGAGGTTGAGTTACATTAAATTGCTTGATAGTTAAAGCCCCAAACAACAACATTTCACCATTATTTTCTTCCTAAATCACAATTGCATATTTGAACCATTTCACTACATTACTTGATTTTGAAAAGCAACAAGTCCCTGAGGATTCGACCTTGGATTACTTCCAAGTACTACTTGTGACCGTGTGCGCTTGCACGAGTCTCTAATCTTTTTAAAGGTAGAGAAAATCCCAACAGGTTTCTATAAAAAAAAAGTTTTTTTTTTGTTTTGTTTCATTTCTTATAGGAAGCCAAAAACCGGTCTATTTTGCTATTTAATTATTATGCATTTTGGATGTATATTTAATTAGTTGTATATGTTGCATAAAGTATGTCATATAGTTTAAAATAAGTTAAGCATGTTCATGCACTGTATATAATAGTTATAATGTATGATGGCATGATTTATTTTCATGATTAATTAATATAAGTGTTGTATTAATTAGATGAAAATAAAGTTGTATTGAGTATGACATTACTTTAGTAAATATAAATGTTATATTTATGTATGTCATTGATGTATGATTATAGTTTCAATTTCTTTAAATTTATAAGTGTTAATAAGTTTGGTGAAAAGAAATTAAAGTCTATAATAAAAAATTGCATGCAAACCCTAGGTCTTCAATAATTAATTTTAAAGGGGTAATTTGCAATAGATTATATCATAGGTCGTATACTTTTTATTTTGGTTTTAAATAGGTTTAAAACGTCGAAATAAAAGGTTAATATAAAATATTGCCTATAAGGGAACCCTGTCTAAGGAAGGTTCTATCTAGGTTGAGGTACTTAAGTTGACTGTAAGGGAACACCTCTACTTGAGAACCGACCTGGGGGTTGAATTAGTCAATATTTTATAGCATGGAATAATGTGGTTAGTTCGGTAAAGTATTTAATGAACTAAAACATTAAGTGTTAAACAAATCCAATATAAAAGTTATATTGGGCAAACTAATAAACTTAGATAATTTCATTTAACCGGATTTTACCTAAGTAATAACCCTAAGTTGTAAAATACTAAGTGGGAGGATTATATGTATATATAAAATATACCAAGTATATGAGATATATGTGATATATATATATTCTTTCCCTCACGTTCTCTATATAAGTTCACACCGTGAGTTCCATGCTCGGCCTCGTGTCGCCCTGGGTAACTCCTTGACCAAACAAACGGTGACTAACTGTTATAAGAATAAGAGTTATTCTGGCGTAATATTTAGTTGAGAATGTCTCAATTCAGTGAAAGAGTAGTTGACTGCCCCACAGTAGCTGTTGCTCTAAATCACTGAAGCATCATTGCAAAAATAATCTTGATTGATAGGGTACATTATTACTTCTTGCTAAAATTGATTGGGTTTTAATGGGTAGTGCAAGTGTCTTATATATATTTGTTTATATTTCAGCATGTCTAAATCTATTGCCCTGCTTGTCGTCGGAAAACTTAACAGCGAAAATTACACACAATGGAAAACAAACCTTAACACGATACTCGTGGTAGATGATCTTAGGTTCGTCTTAACTAATGAGTGTCCTCAGACTTCCACGCCTAATGCAGCCCGAGCTAGTCGGGATGCCTATGACAGATGGATCAAAGCCAATGACAAGGCCAAGATCTACATCCTGGCAAGCATATCTGATGTGCTGGTCAAGAAGCATGAAAGCATGGTCACCGCGAGGGAAATCATGGACTCATTGCGGGACATGTTTGGACAGCCGTTCATTCAAGCCCGACATGATGCCCTTAAGTTTATTTATAATTTCTGCATGAAAGAGGGAACATCAGTCCGAGAACATGTTCTCAATCTGATGGTTCACTTTGATGTGGCTGAAGTGAACGGCGTTGTCATAGACGAAGGGAGTCAGGTCAGCTTTATCTTGGAATCTCTTTTAAAGAGTTTCCTACAGTTTCGCAGCAATGCTGTGATGAACAAGATAGAGTACAACCTTACCACACTCTTAAATGAGCTACAGATTTTTCAGTCTCTTATGAATAATAAAGGACAAGAAGGGGAGGCAAATGTTATCACCTCAAAACGGTTCCATCGAGGTTCGACCTCAGGAACCAAATATGCACTTTCTTGTTCTGGAAGTAAGACGTTTAAAAAGAAGAAGAAGAATGGTAAGGGGATGAAAGCTGACCCTACTACTACTGCTGCTACCAAGAAGGCAAAGGACAAAGTTACAGACAAAGGAAAATGTTTCCACTGCAACGTGGATGGGCACTGGAAAAGAAACTGCTCGAAATACTTGGCCGAAAAGAAGAAAGCCAAAGAAGGTAAATATGAATTACTTGTTCTTGAAACATGTTTAGTGGAGAATGATGATTCTACCTGGATACTGGATTTAGAAGCCACTAACCATGTTTGTTCTTCTTTTCAGGCAATTAGTTCCTAGAGGCAGCTTGATGCTAGGGAGATGACTCTCAAAGTCGGAACGGGAGATGTCGTTGTTGGGTGTGTTGCCCTAAACTCGTAGTTTGTATTTTGTAAAAACAAATGTATATTCAATAAAGTTTTATTCAATAAATTTGTTGTTGAATTCATAGCATTGCATTGTCCAAAATCCAATAAACTAAACATCCGAGGTTATTCTAGTGTAACCGGGACAGTATATGTACGTGGTATATATTTGATATACTGGGTATATATTTGATATACCCCTGATATACGAGGTATATATATTTGATATACCCTGATATACCAGTGGATAATGTCCCGTGAATAACCTAATGGGTCTATAGTATATGGATAAGGTTGGGTACCTTATCCTGGCAACACTATGGATACGCCCCACTCTGTAAAGGTTACAGACGACTCGATCCAGGTCGTTCGTGTGGAGACATGCAAGTGGGGGTATCCCATACAATGAGTTTGTATAAGACCGAACCACGAAATAGCCAATCTTTAGATGTAACACCGTTAACTAATAGATTGCTTTTTCTTAGGATGACCAGACAACTCATTCTCAATCCTGAGTGAGTTATGGACTCCTGCCCGTGAGGGCTCGTCCTTTGATCTGTATGGGTGAGAGT
>NW_019104535.1:1037400-1049771 GCF_001995035.1 Momordica charantia | reverse complement strand
TACAATATAGTCTAGGGCAAGTGGGAGACTTGTAAAGGGTATAGTGTATGCCCTAGTTTATTGTATTTGTACTTTATTGTACAACCCACTATTGTTTTTAGATTTTGTACACCCCACTAGAGTTTAGTTCAAGTGGGAGTTTGTTGGGTTTTATGCCCTAAACTCGTGGCTTGTAAACATAAAACAAATATTCATTCAATAAAGTTGTTATTGATAGAATTGCATTAACCCAAATCCAATAAACTAACATCTGAGGTTATATGACGTAACTGGAACATTATATAACAGATATACAGTATATATTTGATATACAATGTATATATTTCATATACAGTGTATATATACTTGATATACAGGTGGATAATGTTACAGTAGTAACCTAAAGGGTCTATAGTATATGGATAAGGTTGGATACGTACCTTATCCTGGTAATACTATGATACGACACACTTTGTAATAGTGCGGAGACATGCGAGTGATGGTATCTTTTACAATGAGTTTGTGTAAGATCGGACCACGAAATAGTCGATCTTTAGATGCAACGTCGTTGACTAATAGATTGTTATTTCATAGGATGACTAAGCAACTCATTCTCAATCCTGAGTGAGTTACGGACTCCTGCCTGTTAGGGCTCGTCCTTTGATCTGTATGGGTGAGAGTGGCCCGAGTCGTCGACTCAATATTCTTACCATTTTGAGGACGAGACCGAGTGGGGAGCTGGGAACATAACTTCACGAGATTGAATTCACTCCTCCCCGACTCTCGGGGAGCAGATGAGTGTTCTCTTAAATGCTGACTCCGGGACATGAACAAAGGGCCCCGCCCTCTCACTGGCCCGAGAGAGAATTTCGGTTATTGGTTGGACCATAATCGGGTTGTTCATTAGAGGAGCAGTGGTATTTAAAGAGTAAGATATTATATATATGTATATTGATACATTATAATATATAGTTAATTCTAAATTAAAACTATATATTATGAGAGAAATTTTTTGAATGAGATTCAAATGAAATCAATATGAATAAGATTCATATTAAAACTATAGTTCAAAAATAATGTACATAAGATGTACATTACAACCATAAGTTATACAAGAGAAATGCTTTAGAATATGATTTTGTTTTGATAATAAATAATTAAATGTTAATTATTTATTAATATATATATATATAATTAATTAATAAGATTAATTAATTATATATATTATTAATTATTAATATTAATTTAATTATATAATTAAAATAAAAACTGCCCTGCAAAATTGCAAGGGAGTGGGGAAGTTACATGACATAGGGCAATTTTGTTTTTGACAGAAGTGTTCTACAAAAACAGAACTGGGATTCCAAGGAAAAGTCTCCCAGCATTTCTCTTGAAAAAAAAATCTCTGTCTATCAATCAATTCTCTTTGCTTCAAAATTGTTGCTCCCACAAGCACATCCTTGCCGAAGACATAGCAAGGAAGATCGGTGGTAGTGAACAAATTCATTGGAGAATATTTGAAGAAAGGTTCTTCAAAAGTAAGTTATTTTCCCCTGTATTTTAATTTTATGTTGTGGGTTTTTGTTCATCAAAATTCAAGAACGCGTTCATCGTTCCTAGTGTGGAATTTACATCCCTTCACAAAGTTCTCGTTCCAAGAGGATAGCCGAGAAGATCGGTGGTAGTGTTCAACGAAATCATTGGAGAATTTTTGAAGAAAATCTTCAAAAGTAAGTTTTGGTTTTCCTGTATTTTTCCTTTTCGTGTGTGGTTTTTGTTCCTAAAACATTGAAGAACAATATTGTCGTTTCCACTGCGGGATTTACGTCCCTTCACCAACAACACTTATGAGATCTAGCAGAACGATCAAACTACCACAGATGTATTCCTTTACTTTGAATTATATCTTACTGACTTACAGATGTGAACCTGAGTGTTATGAAGAGACAGTTCCGCTGAAAGACTCTATCAATGGGAGTTAGCCATGAAAGATGAAATGGAATCTCTAATAACTTATCAGACATGGCAACTTATTGAGTTACCAAGAGGTAAGAAAGCTTTGTAGAATAAATGTGAATATAGAATCAAACAGAAGCTCGATGGCGGCAAAAGATACAAAGCAAGACTTGAAGTCAAAGACTTTCAACGAAAGAAAGATATTGACTTTAATGAGATTTTCTCTCATATTGTTAAACTAACTACCATCATAAATGTTTTATCGATAGTGGTAGAAGAAGATTTGTTTCTGGAGCAAATGAATGTAAAAACAACATTTTTTCATGGTGATGTGGAGGAAGAAATTTACATGGTACAGCCATAGGGATTTATAGTACAGGAGCAGAATAAAACAATATTCAAACTTCATAGATGTTTGTATAATCTCAAACAGGTATTCCGATAGTGATATAAGAAGTTTGTCAATTTTATGTGTAGTAGTAAATTTCAGAGGTGTCAAATAGATCATTACTACTACATAAGAACTAAGAGTAATTCATTAATCATTTTATTGCTATATGTTGATGACATGTTAATAGTATGACCAAACAAAGAGGAAATTTTGAAGATAAATGTTGAATTATCTAAAGAATTTAACATGAAAGATTTGGAAGTTGTCAAAGAAATCTTAGGGATGAGGATAGAGAAAAAAGATGATTTTGACATTGTCATAGGAAGAATGTGTGAAGAATATGGTAAAAAGAAAACTAACAAATGTGAGTACTCATTTATCTATTTATTTTAAATTATCTAAAGAGCACTCATTCACAATTGAGAAGAAAAGAGATATCATATGGCTAAAGTGTCATATGCTTCAACTATAAGCAGCCTGATGTAAGTCAGTTTACACAAGACCAGATATTGCACATGTAGTTGGGAGTTGTCAGCAAGTATATGAGGATCTGTTTGGTAGGCAATCCATATTCTATTTCTTGATTGAGCGAATATGCATTTGGCAGAGTTTGACAGATTTGTTTTCTATATCTGTTTTTGGATTCGTGATCCAAATAATGAAAATTCTGAAACATTTTTATTTTTTTCAGTGTTTTCATATTTGAAATTGGAAATTTTAAGATGCAGAATTACATTAAAAAAATATATAAACTCTTATAAATATATTATTTCATGTTATAAATTCATTTTAATTTTATTAAAATTAAATCATGAAAAATATAATATATTATAAATTATATAAAGTTGTAAAATAATAATTATACAAATTTCATAACAAAAAATATATATCTATACTATACATAAAATGGGCTATAAGGAGAAACTTTTTCTCTCTTGTTGAGGGTAAAATCCGAGTAGGACGCGTGTCTACTTCCCAGCGGAAGCGAGAGCACATACGACCTCTTGTCAAAACCTGACGTCGCCGAGCAAGCCACACGTCCGGTTGGGATGGAACAATGGACCACAAGCGGTAATGCCCTGTACACAACCATAGCAGGAGAGGGCGCGCCTTGTCGGTACGAAGGGTACACCCTACAACTGTAGGGGATGAGTCCTTGAGCTAGAGGAGGCACTGCCACCTTGCGGCTGTCGGAAGTATGTTCCCAGATGCTTTCCAGACGGCACGTTGCACCTCTGCCACCTCTAACTGTCGTCCTTCCTGGTCAGTCACCCGAGACTACAAAATGAAGGACCATCATCCTTTACAAGTAAGTGAAAAATATGTCACTTATACTTAAGGTGTCTTATTCGTGTCTCTTCCTCGACGACTAACTTGATCGTCGAAGTGTTTTAGGTGAGATACCGCACCGGCGTCGAGTAGCATCGATTTCAGGTTCACTCATTTCCTGGTTGGGCTGTTCATTCCAGCAACATGTGGCATGCGACTGGAATTCGGCGCCATCTCTATTTTGCCCTTTTAATTTAAACATTTTCATAGTTATTTTAGGGGGGCAAATTTGTCCTCCAATTATAAAATTTTCTCTCTCATTCTCTCGTTCTTTTTCTCCCATGCCACTTCCTCCAATTTCTTGTTATTATTATTATTTTGTTCTCTTAATTCAACTTTATTTTTATTATTTAATCATGTCAAATGTTAGAATGTAAAAAGTTGGAATATGTATAGTTTTTTCTCTTTGTTTCCATGAATTAATTTGGTTGGCAGCGAATTTCAGAGAGGTCCACGTGTCCTTCGGATGTGTGTTTGTCCCAAGGAGCAAATGAGCCTGCAATCAGAAAACTTGACGCTGGTGCTGTGTCCCACCTAATAAACTCCGAAAGTCAAGTTAGTAATTGGAATAAGAAAATAAGGTAGACACTTTTAGAGTTTTAGTGAAAGATTTTTCACATACCTCGTTAAGATTGAGGTTTTTCTATTTATAAGCACGGATGATCGGCCAGGAAGGACGATGGTTGAGCTGGCAAGGGTGCGTCAAGCTGTACGAGGTCCTGACTGTACTGGAGAGTATGGCCCCGACAATCAGTTAGTGGCGCCTCCATTTGCGGGCCTGCAACTGGCAGCCTGCGGGTATCAGGTTGCAGTCCTCGGTGTCCTATTTGTACAGTAGTGGAGCCGACACTCCTGTCTGCCAGTGTAGGGTACGATGATAACTGCTTGTGGTCCCGCGCCTCGTCGTCGCTCTTAGAATCTGATGTGTGTCCAGCTTGGACTTACCCTCAACAAATTTAAAATATTATAACTTATTTTTAATTATAATTAATAATGAATTTCAAAAGTTTTGTAACTTTTTGTCTTCTACAGCTATATAAAAAGTTTTTTCCTCACCAAAACTCGAGCATTCTTGATCTTTCGGTATGTTTTTCTCTTTTAGTCAATGTCTTGTGTTTTCTTATATTTTAGTTAGATTGTTTGATCTAACGTTTAACTTTTAGTTTTTTTTTTCAAAACGTTGTCATTTCAAAGAAGACTTGATTACCTACAATATATAAGTAATTTATTCAAAATGCTTACAAGATAAAATATTTGCGTTTTTTTTCCTCTCTGTGTCATTCTCTTTTTCAATGACTTAGTTAAGAAATCAAAACAAAGTTTTATTTCCTTTTATGCATCATTATGTTTAAGAACAAAAAATGATGAAAAATCCATGAATATCTATTTTTTTTAGGAAAAAATTCAAGTAATCGAGGAATATGTGTTATGTTTTTGTTTTTGTTTTTTTCAGTACATGTTTTTAGTTGTTTAATCTTGCTTGTTGTATTTTACTTATTTGAAAATTTCAAGTCATATCAACTAGATCATGGGTGGTGAGAGTTATTTACACATGGATTTTATGAGATAAGCATGGAAAATACAAAAAACTTAGTGAGGTAAATATTGAGAGATAAAAGATCCTAGTTATGTTAAAAATTTTAACTATTTAATTAATTTTTATGTTTTTATAATTTAAAATAAAACTATGAAATTTCACATGCACTATGTTTCATACAAATGTTAATAAATTAAGTAATATTATTTTAGATTAAACTAAATATTTAATTTGAAACTACTACTAGTTTACAAATATATTGCTAAACACGCGTTGATAATTTATTTAAATTGAGATTCAATTACTGAATCTACTATCAACACATATCTGAAAACACTAAAAACAAATAATACAAATCTGATTTAATTCCTTGTTTTCAGATTTCTGTTTTCTAATCGCCAATCAACTGTATCCTGAGCAATCTAAGAAAGTAGCACTAGGAAGTTGTGAAGTGGATGTTTAGATACTTGAGAAAGACGACTGATTATTCTCTGCACTTTAAAGAGTCAGATTTTAAGCTGCAAAGATATGGAGATGCAAATATGATAGGGGATATAGGTGGCAGAAAGAGTGCTATGGGTATGTTTTTACTTTGGGTAATACTATAATTAGTTGCACTTCTAGACTGTAGAAGATAGTAGCACTTTCTACTGTAGAAGCTTAGTACGTTGTAGTTACTGAAGCAAGTAAAGAGATTTATGGTTTCAGTCTTTCTTGGAAGAACTTGACTTGAGATTACGAAAAGAGACTTCGCATTGTGACAGTCAAAGCGCTATTCATTTAACAAATAATCTAGTATTTCATTTGAGAGCGAAACACATATAAGTTAGATGTAATTTGATCAGATCAGCTTTTCAAGACAGAGTGCTGGCACTTCAAAGATTCCAAGGCTGTCAAAATCCAACCGATATGTTTACCAAGGTCGTCTCTAATGATAAACCTAAGTTGTGTGGAACTTAACTTAGACTTCTCCACGAGTAGAAAGGAGTCGTTGTCGTTGCAAATGAGACATGTTGCTTGTTTTGTCTCCAAGTGGGAGATTGTTGAAGAAACTAAGCCAAACCGAGAAGGAAATTAATTTTTCATGTCCATAGACGGAATACCATGGCCCTTTTGGTTTTTATTTACCTTGTCATTTCTAAATTTGGTTTTGGCTTTTTTACGAATTTCCTTTTTCTCTTTATTTTTGGTTTTGCACCTATTATAAATAGAGATAGATTAGTCCTGTGATAGATGAACACAAATAGAGAGCCGTGAGAAATTCTTTAAGAATAAAGAGTTTGAGAGCTCAATACTCGTGTATCTTTAAAGAGTTTTAAAAGATTTAGAGTGACTCGTGAGCATTTTTTTGTGTGAGGGAAAATAGAGAGAAATCATTGCAAAAGGCTTGTAAATTCTTGAGAGATTCTCCCTACCATTTTTGTGGAATCTGTAACGGTAGCAGAGAACTGGACGTAGCCAGATTGGGTGGACTGATATAAATCTGTCGTTTAAGTTTCTTCTCCCTAATCTTTATTTATTGTTCTTGTTGTTTAGAAGTTTTAAGTTGGTTTATCTATTCTTTTAAGCTGTAAGTTCCAACTTGAAAATTGAATTCTGCTTTAATTGTAACCAAAACCTAATATGGGATTAGCTGACAATTATTTATACTTTTCTAATAGAGGTAATTATTAGTTGGTTGTTTTATTCCCTTATATGGGAGAACCGTTCATAGGTGAATTTTCGAGTGAAAATTTTTTGTGAGGTATATTTTTTGCAATCCTACTTTTGCTAAGCTCGACTAAACTTCTCACTTAGGCATCAGAGTGTGTTGAGTTTACACTACATTTAGTGTGCAAATCTTCTTATGTTTGCAGGTAATTGTCGGAAGCTACTTGCAAATTGCAAACAAATCTAAAGGATGATTATATTTAGTCTATTTAATCAACATATTAAATAGTCTTAATTATAAATATTCACAAACTTTTCATCATGGCTTCTTGAACCCAATATTAGCTCATTGATCTTGGAAAATTATGGAAAATACTAAGATCAACATTATTTAACAAGGATTGTGGTTATACGCTCTCGGTTCCATAGACACGTAGATCATCTCGTGAATCATTCCCAAACTAGAAACATTTGATTCTCTTAAGAATTTTCAATCAAAACCCACTTGACACAACACAAAAACACTTCACCAACCCAAATTCTACTTAGAGAGAGATGAAATAGAAGGTGAAAAGATGAGTAGCTAGCTAGACACATTACATCATATAATGCAAGAAAGGTACCAAGTTGATTGTTAGGATGCATTATTATTTTCATAATTGAACTTGAACGTGGACATATATGCATATATATATATATATATCACAAACGTGTTCCCTTGTCCAACTAAAAAGGAGGAGGAGAAAAATGGAAAAACAAAAGGCACAAAAGAAAACAAAATCAAGGACAAAATAATTGAGAGGAGTAAAACCAAGAGTTGTCAAAATCAGTGGGGAAACCAAACTGCCATGAATCATTTGAATCTCTAAAGGATTGAGACGTCTATAACCCCACTACCCACGCTCCCTTTTTTCATAACCTTAAAACTTCTCTCCCTATATTATTATTATTTATTATTATTATGTACTCATGCCTCCTAATAATTGATTGGTTTAAATCTTCTTTTAAATTTATTTGCGAACAAGTAAAATCATCTTTTACCGATAAACTTAGGGTGTGTTTGAGAGTAATGGTAGAATTAGTGATTTCGAAAAAAAAGATTTAAGTATAATTGATTTTACAAAATCACCATTGAAATGATACTTTAAAAATCAATTTTTTAATTTGTCAAACATGATCTGAAAAAGAAAGTGATTTTTGATAGCGACAATAGTGATTTTGACGATGTGAAAATGACTCCCAAACACACCATTAGTCAAAACTTTGTCGGACTAAATTCTAGACTTAGACATGTGTTGACTAATTCGCTCACTAATTTTAACAAAAAAATAATGTAAAAACTCTCCAAGGTACTCCATCCCATGAAAATCAAGTTTTGTATAAAATTAAATTTGATTGAGGAACAAAATAGACCATTAAACAACTCTGTCAAAACTTACAAATTTCAAGAAAGAAAATGGAGAAAAACTACCATGATGTTGTTTTTGTTTGAATTTCTATTAGTTCCCTACCAAACCTATGAATTTGACACATGAGAATTCCTTTCTTTAACAAGTTTTTAAACAAAAATCTATTTAAAGGTAAAAGTTGCAACATTTATGAAATTTTAAAGTGAACTTTGATAAAATTGAGAGTCGAGGATCAAAATTAATGTTTTTTCCATCATTTTATTCTGGTTCTGAAAAAGTTTATTTTAGTTTGGAATTTTTAAATTAAAATGATAATTTTGGTTTGTATATTATGTCACTTAATACTTATCCAATGTCAAACTTTAGCTAATTTATGTTATTCAGTCACTTAGTTTGGCTAACTTATATGTAGTTCCAATAGATATATCAACATGTTAATTTAAATATTTAAAATCACAAATGAACAAAATAATGACAAGAATAAAAAAATTATTGGTTAAATTACGGGTTTAGTTCATAAACGGTAAAAGTTTAGTTCTATCTCATAGAACTTCCAATTTTGAAAGGTGTCTAATATGTTTCATAAACTTCCAATTTTATATCTAAAAATTCATGAATTTTTAAAAAAAAATTGAAAACGTCGAGAACTTATTAGATACAAAACTGAAAGTTTAGAGAAATATTAAATACAGTATATTGAAATTTTAGAGACTTCTTTGACACAAAAAATTAAAAGTTTTGACATTTATTAGACATTTTTTTAAGTTTAGAGACCTACTAGGCACGAACTTAGAAGTTCACAAATTAAATTTTTGAGTTAACTAAATTATTTTTTAAAACTTTGTTACTAAAATAGATACTTTTGAAAGTTAGTATTAAAATGAAATAAGTGTGTCATTTTAGAGATTAAAATAGATGTACTCAAAGTGGAAGGATCAAAATGGAATGGTGTTATAAGTTCTCGAACTAAAATTGAATTTGAACTTATTTTAATTTTAATTAATAAACTAGATTCATGTTGTGAATCTTGCTTTTAGTTTCTAAATTTAGTACTTGCTTTTATATTTCAGTGTCTAAACTTTTAAAGGGTTATTTTGATCACTCAATTTTTCTATAAAAAAAAATTAAAAGAAAAAGCTCACCGGTAATATTGTTGTATTGATTATTTGAAGAGATCCAATCAATCCAAACATTTAACTTGCCATAGGTGACTTTAAATATTTGTCTATATCTATTAATCAAACAAATACATGATGGTTCCAACTCACGAAATATAAAAAAATTTATAATATTTTAACCGGTTGAGTTATGTTTAGATCATTAATTATTCACAATATTTTAAATTTAGTAATACATTCAACATATATCTTTTTAATCACGGTTTTTTTATAACGTTACATGATATACAAGGGGTGGATTAGACCTACAACTTAAATAAAAAAAAATGTTTTAACTCCTAAATAAAACTCTGAAAAGCGCTCAAATAAATATGTTTTAACGGCTGAATAAAGCTATGAAAAAAAGCTCAAATAAATTAAACAGTTATTCAAAAAGCTTTTTAATAGTTTTTTTTTTAGGAATTACAACTTTTGAGGAGTAATCACCCACAAATTTATCAGATAGTAATTGGAAATTTCTAAGCATAGTAAGAAGTTTTTTATACTTTAAATGGGTTAGTACTTCAAACCTATGTTAACTTTTAAATTAAAATATATATAGATATGAAGAATATTACATCATATGTGGAGTGGATTACACTGCCTTAAAAAAATTGGAAAACACTAAAAATAAATCAAATAGTTACTAAAAAAAACCTTTAAATTAATTAAAAAAAATTTAATACAACGACATGTGGCGTCAGAGTCCAAAATTAAGGCCTTTTTTATCCGATATTAATGTCTTAATCTTATCAATTAATTAAAAGAGTTACTCCCAGATTCATTGAATAGTAATTGGAGATTTCTTTATTTCTTTATATTTTATTTTATTTCATTTTTTGGTGAACCCAATAATCGTAAATTTAAAAGCAAAATCAGAAGTTCGGTTTACCAGTCTGGTGAATTTCGTTCAGAATTTTATTACCTTTCTTGGCTGATTGGAAATTGAGCTTTCTTGTGCGTGTAAATTCCCAAAAAGTAATACACGTTTTGGGCCATCTGAAACGCATCTTCATTCTCCAATCACTCCACAGGATCCGATTCTGCGTCTCTTTTTTGTGCGATTTTCTTCAGAAGGAGGTGATGCAATCGTCTGACAGGTGGGTTCTCCAATTGTTTTTTAATTCCTTTCTTTCACCTTTCCAATTTCATTTTCTACTGCTTACCTTTTGATTAATCGCAAATTCGCATGGCGACACAGAAATCAACACCGCAAACTGTTCGGCATATGGATAAAACAGGTCCGTCTACACAATTCCATTACGCTTTCATTCTGCCCTAGCCGACAAATTCTACCCACATCTTTGGATTTGAAGTGGAATCAGAATGAGCTAATTGTTCAATTTTTTAATTTGTTTTTTCCTAATTCGCCCCTCTTTGATTTTGGCGAAGAAAACTGTCGTGTTCTTCTGCCAATTACCCACTTCCCATTATCCTGAATCATGAACCACTCCCAATTTCTCTGTTCGTGATTGTTGATTCGTTTTCTTGAATGGGTTTCTTAATTGGTCTCTCCAAACGCAGGGGTTTTATCATCTTCTTGAATCTCTCGTTTCTCTCACTGGCTTGTGCTTTTTTTGCGATTCGATTGCGCTCTCCAGAACCCCATTTCGATGTTCTCAACAAAAGCTTGAGGAAAATCCATGGCAACGCTCAGGATGATTGCCAGAGTTTTCTTAGTCTAACTGACTATGAGGCTAAGTGCTCTGTTCTGAAATCCAGCAACCCATGTGAGACCCAAGGATATATAGATTATCTTTACATTTTCTATTGCCAGTATGGAAGTTTTGTGATTTTGGGCTATACTCTCCTGTTTCTGTGGCTTCTTGTTCTGTTCTATCTTCTGGGTAACACTGCTTCTGAATACTTCTGCTCTTCCCTTGAGAGCTTGTCAAAATTGTTGAATCTGTCCCCAACAATTGCTGGTGTTACTCTGCTTTCTCTTGGCAATGGGGCACCTGATGTTTTTTCCAGCCTTGTTGCCTTCATGGGGGATGGAACGAGCGATGTCGGTTTGAATACGGTTCTCGGCGGAGCCTCGTTCGTCACCTGTGTCGTCGTCGGAATCGTAAGCATTTTGCTGCGTCGGCGTCGGATCAAGGTGAATAGGTCGGCCTTCATAAGAGATATTTTGTTCTTCCTCTTGGCTCTCTTGTCTGTTTTCTTGATTTTGCTTCATGGTCATATCAATCTTTGGGGTTCCATTGGCCTTTTTTCCATGTATGTTGTTTATGTTTTGGTTGTTTACATCTCCCATGTCCAATGGATTAGTTTCAGAAGTAATATCTGTGAACCCCTTTTGAAAGAGCCACCAAAAGGTGAGTTTGAGGGTCGAAATGAATCACGAGACGATGACGACGATGACGATGACGACGATGTTCGAATTGACGTTAATGAACTCTGTTTTTGTCCAAGATTATCACCTTCTTGTCTTGTTTTTCTTCGCATTCTTGAGATTCCTCTTTACTTGCCTAGAAGACTGACAATTCCAGCCATTGCTGAAGAAAACTGGTCTAGACCATTTGCAGTTGCTTCAGTGACATTGGCTCCCCTTCTCTTATCCCTTCTTTGGACATTTAACCTCTCAGACGATGCTTCTCACCCGAACCTGATCATCTGTGTCATCGGTTCGATCCTCGGAGTTACTTTTGGAATTCTTGCATTTGTGACAACCGAGGATTCAAGCCCGCCAAAGAAGTGCCTGTTCCCTTGGCTTGCAGCTGGCTTCACCATGAGCTTAACATGGAGTTATATTGTAGCTGATGAACTGGTAGGCCTATTGGTTTCACTTGGCTACATAATGGGCATAAGCCCTTCGATTCTAGGACTCACCTTCCTGGCTTGGGGAAACTCTCTAGGGGATTTGGTTGCCAATGTGACCATGGCCTTGAACGGCGGGCAGCGGGGCGCCCAAATCGCCATCTCCGGCTGCTACGCCGGCCCCATCTTCAACACTCTGTTCG
>NW_019104535.1:1025175-1036440 GCF_001995035.1 Momordica charantia | reverse complement strand
TTTCTGTTTCTAATTTTATAGAAATATAAACGATTAGTAATTGTTACTATTTTTCGTCTCTCATTTTTAGAAAATATTTTTAAAATTGTGTGGACATTTTAGAAATAGTCAAATTAAGGCTCTTTCTCTGTCTTGTTTCCAATTTTCTTAAGAAATCTATAATATTTTACAACTAACTATGTTTATTGTTTCATCTTTTTTTGGGAACATTCTCAAAATTGTATAAATTTTTTTCAGAAACAGATGAACTTTACCAAACGGTTTCTTGTTTATGGTTTCTGTTTTCATTTTTTTTCCAAAACATAAATAAAAGCATTATTTTATTATTATTGACTTATAAAAAACTAATTTCTTTTATTTAAAATTTTAGATAACAAGAAAAAAAAATGATTATCAAATATGTTTATGTTTCTTTTTTTCAATCAAAAAAGGAAAGAACAAAAACCAGAAGAACAAAAAATAACTGAGAAAGGCAGTTTTGTTTTCATTTATTAAAAAAGAGCAAACAAGAAACAAGAAATAAAATCGTCAAATGGGCGCAAATATATGACATACTAATGAAAAATGACCATAAATTTTATAATTTTAAAAATGACCCACATATCTTTTGCGAAATTATGCAAGAGGTAATTTTCCATTTTTACCCCACCCACATCTGTTGTCCGTAGGTTCACAGAGACTGTCAATGCATCATTTGACAATTTTACCCTACCCACATTTTAGGAGCCACAAATTATGTTTCATACTCAACTAAATCCCTAAAATCTCTATCCTACATAAATGGGAAATAAAATTCAAACTAATTTAGATTATGTTTCAAAATTAAATCAATCTCTCCTTATTACAAAAACCTTATTTGTGCATCCTCATTGATGCAAGAACTCATTATCGAAATAACAATATCGGTCACCATGTAGAAGACAATGAGTGTACTAATAATATCCAATTTCTAGGCTATGCTAGGATGAAAAGGTAGTTTACAAGCAAGAGATCCTTTGAAAAGGCATCATAACAGCAAACATTCGTGGGAAGTATTGCAAAAGCAAATCTACTTCTAATCTTCTTCCTACTACTATGGTTGTTTTTTGTCATGGAAATACAAATTTCAGAAGACATTTTAGCAATCGGAGTGGTGTGGGTCCTATCACTTTTGTCAAATTACACGGTCAATGATTTTATGCATACATACCCCGTAGATAGTTCCACATACAGAAAAAATGAAAGTGTAAATGTCACTCAAGTCATATAGATGCACAATCGCAAACTTGACAGTGACTCTATAATGGGAGCACATATCTATTCTAGATGCACCAGCAGACGCATTATTAAGAGAATAAAAGAAAGAGAAGATTTGTGGAGATAGTTTCATATACAAAGTCTGGATGACATATGTTGTATATGCCTAGAACCTGCTGTATAGTTGTGGATACAAACCTGGTAGATACTTCTGTATACAGAGGAAGTGTGACTGTCACTTAAGACATGTAGACGTACGATTCAAACTCGACAAAAATTTTGTAATTGGGAGCATATGCCTGTGCTAGACGCATGACATAATAGTATGGTTATTTAGTCTTTCAATATACTTAATCTCTCTGTATTTCAAAAACCTTCAAAAGTCATTTGAATTAAATCTTCTTTAAGTTTATAGTTCATCTTTTTAGCTTTTGGATTTTTTTTCTTATAAATTTAGGATTTTAAAGAATAAAGTAAAAATGATCTTCAAGTTTTTTTATTAGGTATAGATCATTGATTCCTAAAACTATTATCCGCCTTTTTAGGTAGTATAAGTTGGTTAGAGATTTCCTCAAATCAATATTTTATTTTATTTTTTTTGTTTAAGGGTGTTTATGCAAGGATATGCACAACAGTATATTTTAGATTGCAGCTCGAACTCGGCCTCCGGACTGATCTGAATACTTGGGCGGGCCTGCACAAAAAGGTGAGCACTCYGACGATCAAGTCAGTATAGGTCGGATTCCCAGTTTAGTTCGAGGTCAGAAATCATCGTACCTGATCGCGGAGTGAGGTCCTCTACTTATGGGTGGTAGTCCCGCTAATCTCGCGACGGTTACACCCGGTAATCTCGGGACCGTCGGTTACACCCGGTAATCTCGGGATCGACGGTTACACCCGATAATCACGCCGCTGACAGTAGTTCACATCGGCCCCCACCGAGCTTCCCGGTAGGTCGGACCTCGGCCAGGTTCACCTCGGCCCTCATACTTAGCATCTGTCAATGCTAGCGGTGGTGATCTCGAGCGTCCGAGCTGGGCATGACTCATGAGTCATCTTGGAGCACCAATAGGGGTCATCCACGTGTCCAGGGTATTCTCTCCCCAAACAAAGGGTATATCTGTCATAAACAAAATGAATATTTGTACGATACATTTGGCCATTTGATTTCAGAGGGCATATTTGTCTTAAATAAAATTTATAATTAAATCATAATTGGCAGTTATCCATCATCACCATATTAGATACTTTTAGTCATTTTACAAAACACATTATTTTTTATGGCCATGCCTCTTGTTGCCCCTAAGAAATAACCATTTTGTTGCTCTCACTCAATACCACGTAACACCAACTTATATCCATGTAAGCATGGTATAGATATATTTTAAGCTACATCATCTAAAATAACAATGAGAACCAACATGATTATTTTTAAGTTTAGGGACTAAAATAGACATTCGAAAGTTTAGGGAGTGCATGAAATAATCATTAAAATTCAAGATCAAAATAGGATTTGAACTTTAAGAAATTTTTAAAATTATGTGAATTAATAAATAAACATATCACAACTTTTTTAATATGCCAAAAAAAATCGTATTCTTTGTTTTATGAATAAGAAAATCTCTATTTTCTATAATTTGAATTTTATTTATCTAAAAGTTTTAAATTGAGAAGATATCCTTATGTTCTTAGGATTTTCTCTATATTTAACAAAAGATATACTATTTACTCGAGATTTTTCTCTCAATAAATAGAAGAAAAATACTCATAATTAAACTACATTGTAGAATCCTACTTTTTGTTATGCTTCACATAGAATCTTGATTATGAGTACAAAAGTGAGCGAGATACATACTTACACAATTTGATATGAATAAGAGTATGGGAGCAAGCTACATGCATGCTTACACAATTAGACACGAATAAGTTTGAGAAAATTGGCCATGAAATAAGGATTGAAATTTTGGTGAATAATTTTTACTAAATAAAATATTTTGCAAACTCACTCACTCTCTTCTTAGGATATATAAACCTAAGTTCTCTCTTTCTCTCATCTTCCCCTTCGTGTGAGACCAGCTGTCCAGACTGGCACAAACCTTCTTCTCTGGTGGCCCATGCATAGCAATCGTAGTCACACGAACAAAGAGGGTTAAGCTTTTACACAAATGATGCAAGCTAGATTCGGCGAAGACCCACAAACCCAAATTCCAATTAGCCCATCACAACAGCAAAGCTCCTCCCCTGTAATACCTGATGGCGTACACCATTCTTGCGACCCACAACGTCAGAGACTACCCATAGACGTGTGACAGTGAAGCAGCAGCAGCAACACTCCTCCACAGACGATAGCAAGGCCACGAGATTTTAGCTCTACACCAGAGGTGCACCTATAAGACCACGGGATTTCAAATCCACTTGCCAGACCTCTGACGACTTGTGACGGTGCAGCACGGATCGATGACGAGCGCTCGAACTCACAGATCTGGTAGCGTTCCATGACACATGTAAATGAACTAGCCAGTTAAGCCTAAGAGATTTGATTAAAAACCTAAGATATCCGTGAGCAAACACAACTTTTAAAGTAAACCGAGCAACAAATATTCTCAATATAGAAGCCTTACATTTCATCTAACTTATTATTCTCTACTTTGAGAGTGGGGGCTAATGTTACGGGTAAAATAAAGCCAGATGAAAATCCGACAAATCAAACCTGGATTGCTAAATTTGGGAGGCTTTCAGGGAGAAGTGAAGATAGAAAGAATTACAAAATATAATTTCATATTGAATTTCTTACTCCATCTCGATACAAACATATCATCCTGTTTATAATAGGATTCCTAATCATAATAGGAATAAAACATCTAAATCGAAATAATATCTAAAATTAAATGCTAAATCTCAAATCATATCAAATTAATTCATAAATCATATCAATCTCATAACACCTTCCCTCGAGTGGGAGCATGCAAGTCATAAATGCTCCACTTGCAAAGGAGATGAAACCCGATTTTTTGGCACGGCAAACACTCGATTTGTTGGCACGAGAGACCACGAACTCCAACAGTGAACTTGTATTAATTGTCAAAGCTATTGTCATTGTGAACTCGTATAAGTATAACTAGCAAGGAAGTTTGAACCGAACCAAACTTAAATATGAGCTGAACCGAACTGACAAGGAAGTTTGAATCGGACCATAAATTTGAAATGGACCGGACCTAAAAAAAGAGATTAGTAGATAGATGGTCTATTTAGAAATCATAATTACGTAAAAGGATGGAAAAGTATAGAATTTACACTTTTGTTATGAAACAATCCCTAATTAGATGGTACTCATAACACAATTACTAATATATCCTTATGATTCATCTCAATATTAAATAATTATTAAAATTTAGATTGGTAATTGGGAGGTCCGATTCCTTGAAATGTGCTAATGATACTTTCCAAAATTAAAAAATCCCAAAACCCAAAAAACTCATCCATTTTCGAAACCCACCCCTTTCTTCTTCCTCGTTTTTCTCTTCTTCCTCCAATCGTCTGTTTTCCTTCCTTCGACCCTCTTTTCCTCTTCTCCAACCGTCTGCCTTCCTCTCCGATCGGCTCCGCTTTTCTTCGTCGCAAGAGCATTTCATCTCCGGCCACCTTCGAAAAGAGATTTCCGTCAGTTCTTATTCTCCGGGCTTTCTACCTGTCTTCGTCTTTGGCCGACGTTTCCCCGTCTTCATCTCAGACCGCCTCCGTTTTTACTAGTCGCCAGAGCAGTTCATCTCCAGATTGAAAGGTTTGCATTTCAATGGATGTTTTCACTTTCTGATTTGGTGTGAAATATTGTATATGTGAGGATATATTGTATAGTGATTTGATTAAGATATATCTTATAACTCAACTTATATATAATGCGGATATACAGATATATACTATAGCGATTTTGAATGTATATATGCGGATATATAAGTGGATATATCTTATAACTCAACTTGTATATATGCAGATATGCAGATATATACTATAGTGATTTTGAATGTATATACGCGGATATATAAGTGGATATAAACTGTGATTTTGAATATATTTTTTGAATATTCGGATATATGTTTATTGAGATTTCAAAAGATGTTTATGTGATTTTGAATTGTCTTTGAAGATTGACCACCAATGTGGGAGTGAATTAAGGGAAAATCAATCTTTTTGAAGGAGTAAATTAAGGTTTTGAAGGAGTGAATTAAGAGATTTGTATTGAAAATTAGTATGGGGCCCACAATAATTAAAGGACTATGATAATAATTTATGGAATTAAATCTTTTATACTTAAAAAAAACAAATAGCTATAATAAATGTAAATGAAATAAATAAGGGTAAAATCGAAATTAAAATAAAATCCTACAGGCAGAAATCTAAAAGTGTAAAATTAGAAAAATTTAAACATTTGTGTAAATAAGTTTCTAAAACAGCCTTCATATTATCTCTAAAATAACAAACTTCAATCTTCAACAAATAAAACCCTAGCATTAGCAGTCGTCAATCTTTGAATGATTGGTCTTCGGTACACCGCGGCGACGGTGAAACGAAATAGACGCCGACCAGTGGAGGACGGCTACAATAGCAACTATGCAACCTTTTCTCCGGTGTCATCTGCAACAAATCCAACGAACAAACGGCGCTGGCTTCTTCTCCAACGGTGTATCGAGACAGCTACAGCATTTTCGGCCAATGGGCAGCAACTATAAGTACAGTTTGGCGGCACGATTAGGCGACGACGAATCTGGCATGACACCCACAACGAACAATTCCCAGTGTGTGCCTGCAGCAACAACGAGACCGAAGCGATGATATCCTTCTTTTTTGTTGGTGACAAATACCAAGAAGAGACCAAATTTTGCCTAATACAGATCTGCAGCAAGCAGATACCAGGTGGGTACAAAGAACAACCACAAATGGAGAACCACCACACGCGGGTACAAAGATCAAAATCAAGTTTACAAAATTTACTTGATTGATTGAATTGCCAATCAGAAAATTCTAAATAGCCCAATAAAATAATCTAGGTTCTTATACCATGCTAAATTTGGGAGGCTTTTAGGAAGGAGTGAAGATAGAAAAAATTACAAAATATAATTTCATATGGAATTTCTTACTCCATCTCGATACAAACGTATCATCCTATTTATAATAGGATAATTCCTAATCATAATAGGAATAATACATCTAAATCGAAATAATATTTAAAATTAAATGCTAAATCGCAAATCATATCAAATTGATTCCTAAATCATATCAATCTCATAACATGGATATCAAGCGGGCGTCGAGAACTCAAAAAGTCGAGACAATGAAGAAGAACCGACCCAAGAACCAAGGACCGAGGCCAACCGGTGGATCAATTGGTCAACTTGGCTAAGCCTTATAGTTGACCTGGTGAGCTAGGCCTTGCCTCTCGGTCAAACACTTGCTAGTTGACCCGCTCGTTCGGTTAGGGTACAAAACCGTCTTCGGTTGGTGGTTGACTCGACCAGCATAGGTCACTCGATTGGTCGCCCTCTAGTTAGTCACGAGCCAATTAGTCCAGAATCTGTACAGAAGCCGATCAGGACAGGGGCGGATTTATTAAGGGCCCAGGGGGGATCGAGCCCCCCCGAACTTCGTATAATATATGATAAAAACATAAAGACCTTTAATAATAAAATTGGAAGTGGCAGAGTGGTTTGTGCGTGTCTAAGCCACCCTGGTGGCACCAATGTCAATCATGTATTTATTAATCTGCAAATCAAGTTAAAAAAGCGGAAAAAATATTTTCTAAAGTATATAGTTAAGTTAATTTTTGAAATTCCAAAAGAATTGAAAAACACATCATTTTCAAACAAATGCGATAATTTTTAAAAAATGAAAAAATATCTATAAATTAATGGAATATTTAAACCAAAAAAAATATATATATATTACTAAGATAGGTAAACCCTAATTTTAAATGGTGTAGCCACCATCTATTCTTTTAACCTACAAGACATAGACATTCTTTTAAATTGATATGCCATTGCCGTCTCTTTAAACCAATTGTTGCTTGCAATTTCAAGGCCAATCTTTTTTTCTTTCAATTTTATACGTTGTCGTTACACATAAATAATATGTTTTCTATTAATTATTGTATCAATCTATCTTTTTTCCTCTTTAAATCATCAGTTTTGAGATTCCATTGTTTTTATTTATATTACTTTTTAATTTTCATTTTGCAGTCTGCAAAGTTAAAGGAAACCGACTATTTAGAGATTAATTGTCTAAGATACATTTTCTTAACTTTACATCATATATGATATGGATTTGAGGTAATTTTAAATTTAATAGTTGGTAAAATTGGGGTTAGAATATAAGCCTGCATGTTTCAACTTTTAACTGTTTTTAAACATATAACTATTATCATTATTATTTTATGTTTTTGCTTTTTATTTTATTTTTTATTAATGTTCTTGTAGATTTAATTTGAAATCTAAATGGGGAGGTACTATAAAAGAAAATCTATTGGGTCATCGTCTCCATTGAAGAAAAGTCCATCGAAGAAAAGTAATAGTAGTTACGATAGAAGTTTTACAGAAGTAAATTTAGAAGTATTATCGACAGATCTTGGTCTAAGAACTAGAATTCTTGATTACAATTGTAATATTCGGGACCAAGTTCGTAGAGCGTATTTACAAAAAGGACCTTGCCAACCTCAAAATCATACTTTTCCATTGAAGAAATTGAGGTCACAGTCAACACGGTTTAATCCAGCCTGGTTTACTAAATATTCTAATTGGTTGGAATATAGTATTTCGAAATATGCTGCCTTTTGTTTATGTTGCTATTTATTCAAGCCAGAAGTTGGAGAACAATCAGGAAGTGACCATTTTGTTGGGGAAGGATTTTTTCAAATTGGAACAAAAAAGAGAAATTACAAACTCATGTTGGAGGACCAAATAGTGCGCATAACCAAGCTTGGAGTAAATGTGAAGCCTTTTTGAAGCAAAAACAACACATCGAAACATTTATTAGTAAGATGTCTGACCAAGTAAGAATTGATTATCAAACTCGATTAGGTGCAACAATTGATTGTGCTCGATATTTATTAGGCTTCCATTTCGTGGGCATGATGAAAATGAAGATTCAAAAAATCAAGAGAATTTTCTTGAACACCTACAGTGGCTATGCAACCACAATAAGGATATTGATGATGTTGCTTTGAGAAATGCTCCTGAAAATTTGAAACTAATTGCTCCAGATATACAAAAAGATGTTGTGAATTGTATTGCAGTAGAAGTTGTTGATGCAATTATAAGAGATATTAGTGATAAGTTCTTTTCAATTTTGATTGATGAGTCAAAGGATATATCTCCGAAAGAGCAGATGTCAATTGTGTAGAGATACGTGGACAAAGGACATGTGATTGAACGGTTTGCTAGTATTTTACATGTTACTACTACAAATTTTTGTCGCTTAAGGAAGCTATTGATGAATTTTTTTTTTTCCAAACATGGGTTAAGCATTGCTAGTTTGTGAGGACAAGGATATGATGGAGCAAGCAATATGCGGGGTGAATTCAATGGATTGAAAGCATTAATTTTGAGAGAAAATGAATGTACATTTTACATTCATTGTTTTTCTCATCAACTTCAATTAGCTTTGGTAGCTATTGCAAAAAATCATGTAGAGATCAGTGGTATTTTTTTGTTAGTTGCAAATGTGGTAAATGTTATTGGGGCATAGCAAAACGTCGAGATATTTTAAGAGAAAAACATAGTGCTATAACTCTTGAAACTTTGGATAATGGTGAGATATCAAGTGGGCGAGGACTAAATCAAGAAAGAATGATTAAACGATCAGGAGATGCACGATGGGCTCACATTACAATACTCTAGTCAGCTTTATTGCAATGTTTTCATCAATTGGTGATGTACTCGAGACAACTGTAGAGGATAGGTCAACTTCTGAACAAAAATATGAAGCAAAGGTTCTAATAAATTCGATTCAGACATTTGATTTCATCTTTCATATGCATCTTATGAAAGTTATATTAAGAATCACAGATGAATTGTCTCAAGCACTGCAGAGAAAAGATCAAAATATTGTGAATGCAATGAATTTGGTCAGGATTTGTAAAGAAAGACTACAAACGATGAGAGAATCAGGTTGGGATTCAATGTTAAATCAAGTTTCTAACTTTTGTGATAAACATGATATTGAAATGTTTGAGATAGATGCTATGTTTTCGGTTCGAGGGAAGAAAAGACGAAAATCTCAGCCAATCACAAATATGCACCATTATCGTGTTGAGGTTTTTTACACGGTCATTGATATGCAACTTTGAGAGCTGAACAATCGTTTTACCGAAACAAGTACAAATATACTTCTTTGTGTAGCATGCCTGGATCCGAGCAACTTGTTTGCTACTTTTGAAAGTCAAAAACTTATTCGTCTAGCCCAGTTTTATCGTAGAGATTTTTCAACTACTGATCTTGTTGTTCTTGAGGATCAGCTTCAAATTACATCATTGATATGCGTTYAGATAATATGTTTCTTGAACTAACAAATATTAGTGATCTTGCACTAAACATAATGATAACAGCTAAAGATAAAGTCTACCAATTAGTTTATCGGTTGCTCACATTGGCATTAGTCTTACAAGTTGCAACAGCTACCATGGAGAGAACGTTTTCTTCTATGAGTATTGTAAAGATTCGGTTGCGTAATCGGATGGAAGACCAGTGGATGAATGATAGTCTTATCACATACATTGAGTAAGATTTATTTGATAAGATAGATAATGAAATTATTATGCAACGATTTCATAATATGAAATCTCGTAAAGGACAATTGTGATGTATTAAATTATAGTTCATTTCATTTATGATTTTTTAGAATTACTTACTTGTTTTTTACTTCAAAGAATTACTTGTTAAATTAGTATAAAGCCCCCCTGAACAAAATTTATGGATCCGCCACTACGTCAGGGAGGAAGATTTAAAGATCTATAGAATTAAAATTGCCTTATTATCTAAGGAATTTGAATGGAGAAGAACGATCAAAGATCAACGACTCATAAGACCGATCAAGATCAATGACTCATAAGGCCGATCAAGATCAATGACTCATAAGGCCAATCAAGATCAACGACTCATAAGGCCAATCAAGATCAACAAACCATAAGGCTGACTACGAATAACCGACAAGGGATAATGGACCAAAAATAGCGAACCAATGATGGCAGACCAATGATGGATGACCAAGAATGCTCGAATAAAAAGAGCAAACAATAAATAACCGACTATGAATTTACATCAAATACTTTTAAAGCATTTAATCTAACTCATTATCTTAAACTTTGAGAGTGAGAGCTAATGTTATGGATAGGAAAAATCTCTAGTTTCTATAATTTAAATTTTCTTTAAGTAATTCAAAAGGAGAAGATATCTTAATGGTTTTAGGATTTCTCTATATTTAGGAGAATATATCATAAATACTCGAGGTTTTTACCTCTATATGTAGAAGGAAAATACTCATAATTGACGTATACTACATAAAATCTTGATTCTGACTCAAGCAAAGTATGTGTGACTAGTGTGACGGTCATACATTTTTCAACCGTGCGGCGCCATGATCTAAGCTCGACCATGGCCAGCCATACGAGGAACTCTAGCTCCAATCCACTTTTCGCGCCCCTTTGTGGCTTCGTCGGACCTTAGGCGAGGTTCTTTCTTCCTCGACCGAGCTTCACTTGCAGCGGAATTCTCACTTGACTCGGCAATGCACGTCGCCCGTACGTGCATTTAAACTCTAACTCGACTCTAGCCGGCTTGCCTCTACGCTAGGCCAAGCCCCACGGCTCTACCTTGCCTCTACTCTAGGCCAAGGTCTTCTGAACGCGACGTCGCAACTTGTTTTCAACCATCTTGGTTCTCAGCCACTCGGCCGTCCCGCTCCTACGATGAGTCGGGACCTTATCGGGATGAGTTCTGACCCATAACGGGGCCAGAACGAGCTTAAAACGCCAACCGGGTACAA
>NW_019104535.1:1002704-1023960 GCF_001995035.1 Momordica charantia | reverse complement strand
CCACCATGCCTCATTTATTAATATTTAAAAAAAAAAACTCACGCCTCCATAAACCTTAAACCCAACACATACGTAAATATTTTAAGGTAAAAACCTAACTCCTAAATCACCTATTATTACCCACACCCCCACTAATCAATCCGCCATACCTCATTTATTTAGAAAAAAACAAATTGGTTTTCAATGTTTTTAATACGTAAACGTGTTTTATTGTGTTTAAACAAGGCTTTTCATTTTTACCCTTTTTAAACCCAAATCTTTTTATTTTTACCCATTTTTCTTTTTTTGGATGAAAACTTACACCACGCACTCATTTAATAACAAAAATTATATCTATAAAAAAAACAATTCTAAAACAAGTTTCTAGCTTCTTCCATAACACAATTCCACTAATGATCAATAAATCAATACAATAAATTTATACCTTCTTCCATAACACAACTTCACCGATGATCAATAAATCTATAAACAAAAAACAAAAAACATTTTTACATTCATCATACACATTTCATTTAAATTAAAGGTTTTTCATTTTCACACCTTAATAAATGAACTACCTCAATTATGCTTGAGAACTCTCTTATTCAAGGTGAAGCCCAACAAAAATAATAAAAATAACCCTAATAACTAGATGATAAATCACCCCAAGAAAGCTAAACCTATTTTACTTGGAAAGATATGATCAAAGATCAAGAATAAAGAAGAACTTGTTCCTATATATAAGATTTCGAACTCTCCATAACCTAATTGATCGAACTAGATTGAAAATTCTAATACATGCATTCTAACACAAGATGATATGAACCAAAGTGTCTTAGTGCTCAAGGATTTAAAGGAAGATGTTGAGAATCCTATGTCCAAGTTGACAACAAATTGGAGTTGCATTAAATGCACTCTAGTTTCATTTATGGCCAACTCAAGTTGCATTCATGGAAGTCAAAGTTGAACTCAAGATGCATTCATGGAAGTCAAAGTTGAACTCAAGTTGCATTCAATGAACTTAAGTGCATCTCAAGCTTCATTTATTGCAAGTCATCTATCAATTAATGGAACTACACTTCAAACTACTTCAAGTGAAGCTTCATTTACAATTGGGAAGTTACAAAGACTTTGAAGGGTGACCAAGACTTCAATTCTCGGATTTAAATCTCTTTTTATTATATTTTCAGTTTTAAACATTTCATTTATGTGTTTTAAGTTACATTTTAGCTAGTGGATGTTATGGCCATAGTGTAATTGGGAGTTACAACCTTTCAAATGTCTTTAGGTTATTTTAGGGTTGTTTTGGAGGCTATAAATAGCCTATCTTGTTTCCTTTGAAAGAGAGATTTTATAATTGAATGAAAGTTGCTATTTTGCTTCAAAAAGCCTAGAGCTTGTTTTTCTTTGCAATTCTTGTGTTAGATTTGCATGCTAGAATCATTCAAGTAGCCTCTATCTTGTGGAGTAGTTCGAATCTTGAGTTTAGAAATAAGTTTTTTCTACTCTTGATATTGATCATCAAGGTAAATCCGTTCTAACTTTTTCCTTGGGTTGACATCATCTCGATTTGGGGGCTTTAGAATTTGTGATCTAGGGGTTTTCATAACCATAAGGGTTCTTAGATCCAACACTTTGGTTGATATCATCCTCCCCCTTCTTCAAAAAGATTCGTCCTCGAATCAAAAGGATCTCCTACATCAAATGGACGGAAATCAGCAGCATTGAATATGTAATCTTCATCAAACTCGCCGTGTAGAGCACTCTTAAAATCATCCAAAGTCAAATGTATATCTCTACATAGGTTCCTCTTCCACTTCTTTCCATCAGAAAATCGAGCCTTCCAATAGGGTCTCCAAACCCAATTACCCGATTTGAACATTGTATGCTTCCTGTCATAAAAAAATATAGAAACAAATTTGGACTTTTGCTTCTCACAAGATGCTTCAGCCTTGTAAGCCACATGTTGGCTGTCATGGTGTACTTTGGAAGTAATCTTTGGTTCAATCTTCTCAATGAGTGTTCTAGCCTCCTGTAAAAACTCAAGGGAAACACTAGACCAACATGGTTTAAGCTCTCCCGATAGATAACAAACGCCTTTGTACAAAAGATCAAGAATGTTTTGTTTGGAAAATAAAACATAGTTGACATCACAAACTTCTTCAAACAAGCTTAAATTCTTGGCTTTTCTCTCATTTCTCTTTAGGCCATAGACTAATCTCATGCTTTTCTCTCACACAATTCTTTTTCAAGAAATTCACATGCTTTTGTCTCGAGCTCATGCGCCTTTTTCCCTAACTCACACACAACATTATATGCTTCCTTAGAAGTAGGTGTTACAATAGCATGCATTGGCACTAGGTCACAAACTATGTCTTTTTGAATTTTATCACATGCTACCTCAACAATAGACTTAGATTCAGTAGGTAAACTAATCTTCTCTAAAGATAAATGAATCTTTGAAATTGGTTTAGATTTAGTATACCTTGTAGACTTCCTCACGTGTAACAAAGTAACAAAGTAACAAAGTAATTTTAAATTGGTTTAAAATTTTCTTGCGGAGACATGGCTGCAAAATAAAACAAAGTAACAAAGAAAAATGGATCTCACAAGCACTCCCTCACGTGTTTACACTCGTAAAGGTATAGTCACTCGTGTTTTTACTCAAAACAACAACACTCTCAAGAAACTCACAATCTCACTCACATAAGCCAATGAGCAAAGTTTCCAACTCAAGTGGTTAGATATAACACACAAAGAAAACACTCAAGTAACTTGATATAGGAGTAAATTCAAAACTCAAATCAGAAACAAGCAAAAGAAGAAAGTGACAAAATTGGAACATGATAATTAAGATGGAACAAGAAGTTCAAAAGACCAGAAAATGTAACTCTTGAACAATAAGGCTATTTTGAGAATTTATAGAGTTTAATTAAGCCTTCGCAACAGATATGAGTTACACGATAAAAACATTATGAGAATTGAACAACAAATGGCTGGAAATTATTTGAGAAAATTGTAACTGCCAAAAATTTAATGAGTAACGACTAGTTATGGAAATAAATCAAGACATGATTGATATGATTTATTGCCAACAGCTAGATTAACAAAAATAGGCAATTTCAACAGCACAACTAAGATCTAGCATGATTTGCAAGTAAAAATATAAAGAACAAAGAATAACACATGCTCTCGGGTATAGCAGTTTTCCAGAACAGAATATCAATTTTCGAACTTTTCACCCAGAAGCAACTCGAATCAGAAGATATAAAAGAAGAAAAAGTTGTAGATAAGACAGAGATCTACAAACTCATAGAAGACAACAAGACGAAAAGAATAATGGAAATGACACTTTTTTTGTATTTTAGATACGTTGATAGAATGTAACGAGATGAACAATAAGAACAAAAATTTCAAAACAAAGAACAAGAAGAGCAATACAAAAACGGAAACATATATCCGATCTAGAGCTTAGTGCTCTGATACCAAATGATAAGAAAACAATAGCTAATTGGATCTAAGAACCCTTATGGTTATGCAAACCCCTAGATCACAAATGCTAAAACCCCAAATCGAGATGATGTCAACCCAAGGAAGAAGTTAGAACGGATTTACCTTGATGAGCAATATCAAGAGTAGAGAAAACTTGTTTCTAAACTCAAGATTCGAACCACTCCACAAGATAGCTTGATCAATGCTACTTGAATGATTCTAGTATGCAAATCTAACACTCAAGAATTGCAAAGAAAAACAAGCTCTAGGCGTTTGAAGCAAAATAACAACTTTCATTCAATTATAAAATCTCTCTTTCAAAGGAAACAAGCTAAGCTATTTATAGCCTCCAAAACAACCCTAAAAGTAACCTAAAGGCATTTGAAAGGTTGTAACTCCCAATTACACGATGGCTATAACATCCACTAGCTAAAATGTAACTTAAAACACATAAATGAAATGTTTAAAACTGAAAATATAATAAAAAGAGATTTAAATTCGAGAATTGAAGTCTTGGTCACCCTTCAAAGTCTTTGTAACCTCCCAATTGTAAATGAAGCTTCACTTGAAGTAGTTTGAAGTGTAGTTCCATTAATTGATAGATGACTTGCAATAAATGAAGCTTGAGATGCACTTAAGTTCATTGAATGCAACTTGAGTTCAACTTTGACTTCCATGAATGCATCTTGAGTTCAACTGTGACTTCCATGAATGCAACTTGAGTTGGCCATAAATGAAACTAGAGTGCATTTAATGCAACTCCAATTTGTTGTCAACTTGGACATAGGATTTTCAACATCTTCCTTTAAATCCTTGAGCACTAAGACACTTTGGTTCACATCACAAGAATACAAAGAAAGCTTAAAGCTTGAAAGAGATTAAACTCAATTTGAAATTTCATTAATCAAATGTTGTGTTTGAAAAGCAAACGTACATTCCTATTTATAGTAATTGAAAAGACACAATGAAATGATACAACCCTTGGTCTAAGTAGTCCAAATTCAGCCACCACCCCTTCAAATTCATTCATGAACCTTTAATGCGTGAATGAATCTGGATTTTCATATTCATGAAGTTTCTTAGAGGACAAAATGCATTTACAAGCTTGAAGGGATGCAACTCTTCACCAAGTGTGAACACTTTAGCTTGGAAGTGACCATTCAATCCTTCTTTAGTCTTTTAGCTCAAGCTCTTGTGATTGGACCTTGTGGCATAATGATTTGCTCATGATTGGGTTGAACTTGAGCTGATCTCAATTGACTTTGAGCATAAGCTTCATTTGAGCTTGCTCATCTTTCCTCGTGCTCTTCGTGATCATTAATTTCTCTATCACACCTTTTTGCACCCATAATATTATTTAAAAAACTTACAGCTCACCCATGGTAATAACACAAATTATATTAAACAAATAAAAAATTAGAAGAAAAAAACTTTCTAGCTTCTTCCTTAAGACAACTCCACTTTAAATATTAATTATCAATAAATCAATAAAAAATAAATAAAAGCATTGTGACATTCATTGTAAACGTATCATTTAAATTAAAGGCTTTTCATTTGCTCACCTTTTTACCCTCGCTCTTAATCACCTGTTAAGGCCCAGACCCGCACTAATCAACTCACCATACCTAGCTCATTTATTTAGGAAAAAACAAATGTGTTTCAATGCTTTAATAGTTAAACGTTTTTTATAGTGTTTATAGTATTTGAACAATGCTTTTCATTTTCACCCTTTTTCACACCCAAGGCTTTTTATTTTCACCTATTTTTATTTTTCTTGGTGAAAATTTACGCCCACACTCATGTAATAGCACAAATTATATCTATAAAAAATGAAACAATTCTAAAAATAAAATAAAATAAACTATCTAGCTTCTTCCATAACACAACTCCACTAATGATCAATAAATCAATAAAATAACTTTATATCTTCTTCCATAACACAACTCCACTTGAAATATTAATTATCAATAAATCAATAGAAAAAACAAAAACATTTTCACATTTGTAGACACCGTATTTGGTCCGACTCTCTTTTGTTAAATTTATTTATTTATTTATTATTATTATTATTATTATTATTTATTTTATTAAGTTTAATTTTAATTGTTTTGGTTAAAAATAACATAATTTACTTTCTTATTAATTTTAAGATAAAGTTTAAATTAATCTGGTTAAACAAAAAAAAAGGGTTAAGATTTGGTTTAAATAATTTGGTTGGATTTGTTTTATTACTATTGCTTTGTAAATTAAAAGAAAGATTTATTTTCATAAATAAAAAGGTTTTTTTTTAAATACAGCTGTTTGTTTTTCTCCTCTACCAACCTGACTTTCTTTCCTTGGTTTTCTCTAGATCTCGTTTAACTCTTCTATGTTACCGTTATCAATTTTGTGTATTTAAGAGGGATGTTGCACACAGCGCAGAGGATACAGCTGAGTAAGGAAGATAAAATTTGAGGCCAATACACTCTCCTCCTCTTTAGTAAAAAATTCATTTTCCTTTCTTTCTCTATAAAACTCATCATCTTCATCTGTCTCCTACCTTTTTCCCTCTTTCACAAAATCGCATTCCTCCATCTCTTTCTCATCCTCCTTCTCACTCTCATTTTTCTTCACTCGTAAATGAGTGGTAGCACAACATCCGCGGCAGTGACAACCTCCGACAACCCATCCCGATGCATCCACAACCAACGATCCGGCGACCTCCACCATTGGTAAGTAAAGGTGAGTTTTTAAGTTTCTAAAGAAAAAGAAACTTTCATTCCATAAAAAAAAATCATTTGAAAAGGAAAGAGTTTGTTTTGAGTTTTAAGCATCCTTTTTAAAATGCAAAGTAAATAAAGTTTTACTTTAAAACAAAGGATAAAGAAATTAAATTAAGTTTAAATAAGTTTTTAAAAAGAAAATAAAAATTTTGATATTTTAAAATAAAAGATTTTTAAAATTTGTTTTAAAAATATTTATTTGTTTCAATGGGTTTGTTAGTACACTTTTACATGCTTTTTAAAACAAATATTTAGAGTTTTGAAGGATTTTTAAAGAAAAGATTTGCATTTGTAAAAAAGAAGTTTTTTTAAAAAGAAAAGATTTGTTTCATATTTTAAAAAATATTTTTTAAAAAATGCAAAGTTTTGTTTTCTTTAAATAAGTCTCTTTTAAAAGTGAATAAAAGATTTCGTTTAAAGTTTTTTTTTTGTTTTAAAAAATAAATTAAAAGTTTTGTTTATTTGAAAGAAATTAAAGTTTGCATCTTAGGGTTTTGCATAATGGTAAGATAGTTGGGGATAAATTTTTTTATGACTCAAGTTCGAGTCTTTGCTTGCTCAAAATAAATTTATTTTATTTTATATTTTATCATTGTTTTTACTAAATAATTATTTTAAATAAAAGATTTTTTTTTCTTTTTAAATAAATTATTTGTCTTTTTTAAACAAATTTCAAAATAAAACCTTTGTATTTCGGAAAGTAAACTTAATTTATAAATTTAGGTGTTGGCATAGTGGCAATAGGCTTGATTGTTGAGATTCACAATTCAAATTCAAGTCCTTATATGCCGTTTTATATTTCCTTTTTATCATTGTTTTTTTAAGAATTATTTCGCAAACCCTAATGACGGAAATTGGAACCTTCCAATATTTTCGAGGTGATAAATTTTTCTAATGGTTTTCGTGCCACTCATACCTATTAATTCATATCTTATAACAAAATTTGAATTAATATAACGTCGGACATTTCAATTAAAATACAAAAATATTTTTTTGGACCAAATAAAAATAATAGGATAATTTCTTTTTTGACAAAATATGGTACAGTTTTCAAACGGGTGTCGTAGGGTGCTAGCACCTTCTCTACGCTCAATCGACTCCCGAATCAAAAATCTGTTTTTACAAACCAAGTTTTTAAAATAGGTGACCAATCATACCTCGTAGATGATTGGTGGCGACTCAAAACCCTAATCTCGAAAGAGAACTTCAGGGGATAACGTCGACCGCTCCGCATCGCGATGACGTTGCGACGACATTCATCATAAATCTTTCATTTAAATTAAAGGCTTTTAATTTTCTCATTGCATTTGAGGCATATATCATATTCATCATTTTCTTCCATTGTCAATTATATTTACATTTTAGTTTTTCAATTTCCAATAGTTATATGAACATGCCTTTGGACAAAAATATGTTCTGTTGGAGAAGTTGGAGATGTTTCAAAAGGAATGGCTGGTAAAAATCATGGTAAATTGAAGAGGAAGTGTGGAGACTCATACAAACCATCGAGGTCCACTTTAAGTTTTAAGTTAATTCTGATTGATGAAGGGATTTTTTTCAATAAAGATTTATTACGGTGTGTTTGGTTGGTGATCTGAAAACATAGTTGTTTTTAGTGTTTTCAAATACGTGTGTTTGGCATCAGATTTGGAAATTGAATCTTAGTTTAACAAAATTTCAAGGTGTTTCGTAGAATGTTTATAAACTAGTGGTAGTTACTAACTAAATATTTAGTTAAATCTAAAATAATATTAATTAATTTATTAACATATATGTTATAAATTTTGTAGAATTAATATTTTACAATATTATATATTTTACAATATATTATATTTTACATTTTTTTAGTTTTAACAAAAAAATGAAATGAATTTATAACATGATATTATATATTTATCAAAGTTATTATCTTCCTTAATGTAATTCTTCAATTTAAAGTTTTAAATTCAAAATCTGAAACATTGAAAGGGCTTGTTTAGTAGAGAATTAAGATATTGTTTCTTGTTTTCAGATTTACTGAATCAAATGAATTCGATGAATATGTTTGGCAGAGTTATTTTCGAATATTGTAATCCAAATAGTGGAAATACTTAAAACAACTTTTTTACATTTTCATATCAAAAACTTAAAATGCTGAGTTTTATTTAAAAAGATAACAAATTTGATAAATACACTATTTCATGTTATATAAACTAATTTAATTTTTTGTTAAAATTAAAACATGTAAAATATGATATATTATAAATACTAATTCTAACAAAATATTATAACATTTATATTAATAAATAATATTTTAGATTAAACTAAATATTTAGTTGGTAAACAATGATTTACCAATATATTATAACACTCTTGAATTTGTTTAATTTAAATCGAGATTTAATTTTCAAATCTGGTACCAAACACATATCTGAAAACAAGAAATACAACTCTGTTTTATTCAATCATTGTTTTCAGATTTCTGTTTTTTATTTATCACTAACCAACCGCACCTTAAAAATATTGTTTTCATAATTTTCTCTGTTTGGATAACCGAGTTCGAAAACGATTTTCGAAAACAAGTTATTTACTAAGTCAATTTGATTCAGTAAATCTGAAAACAAGAGACAAAATCTGGATTGCATACCAAATATACCCTTATTTACTCATAAAATTGTTTTGGGATTATTCATTTCATTTTACTATATTTCTATTTTATTTTTAATTTTTTTCTATTATATATATCTTTTAGGAAACTCAAATAACATTTTTAACTATATATATGGATTGTCTTGGGTTTGAGGCATATATCATATTCATCATTTCTCTTCCATTGTCAATTATATTTACATATTAATTTTTCAATTTCCAATAGTTATATGAACAGGCCTTTGGAAAAAAATATGTTATGCTGGAGAAGTTGGAGCCGTTTCAAAAGGAATGACTAGTAAAAATCATGGTAAATTGATGAGTAAGTGTGGAGACTCATATACAAACCATCTAGCTCCACTTTAAGTTCTAAGTTAATTATGATTGATGAAGAGACTTTTTTCAATGAAGATTTATTAGGGTGTATTTGGTTGGTGATCTGAAAACAGTGTTGTTTTTAGTATTTTCAAATATGTGTTTGGTATCAGATTTTGGAATTGAATCTTAGTTTAACAAAATTTCAAAGTATTTCGTAGAATTTTTATAAACTAGTGGTAGTTACTAACTAAATATTTAGTTAAATCTAAAATAATATTAATTAATTTATTAACATATATGTTATAAATTTTGTAGAATTATTATTTTACAATATTATATATTTTATAATATATTATATTTTACATTTTTTTAGTTTTGACAAAAATAAAATGAATTCATAACATGATATAATATATTTATCAAAGTTATCATCTTTCTTTGTGTAATTCTTCAATTTAAAGTTTTAAATTCAAAATATGAATACACTAAAAGGGCCTCTTTGATAGAAAATTCAAATTCTCTTTCTTATTTTCAGATCTATTGAATCAAATGAATTCAATGAATATCTGTTTGGCAGAGATGTTTTCGAATTCTGTAATCCAAATAGTGGAAATACTTAAAACAACTTTTTTATATTTTCAGATCTAAAACTTTAAAATGCAGAGTTATATTTAAAAAGATAAAAAAATTTGATAAATACACTATTTTTTGTTATAAACTAATTCAATTTTTTGTTAAAATTAAAACATGTAAAATATAATATATTATAAATTATATAATATTGTAAAATATTAGTTTAACAAAATTTATAACATTTATGTTAATAAATTAATTAATAATATTTTAGATTAAACTCAATAATTAGTTGGTAACCAATTATTTACCAATATATTACAAAACATCTTGAATTTGTTTCATTTAAATTGAGATTCAATTTTCAAATCTGCTAATAAACACATATTTGAAAACAAGGACTACAACTTTGTTTTTATTGAATCCTTGTTTTTCAGATTTTTGTTTTTTTATCACTAACCAACAGCACCCTAAAAATTTTGTTTTCTTAATTTTCACTCTTTTGGATCACAGAATCCGAAAACGGTTTTCGAAAATAAGTTATTTACTGAATCAACTTGATTCAGTAAATCTGTAAACAAGAGACAAAATATGGATTGCATACCAAATATGCCCTTATTTACTCATAAAATTGTTTCTGGATTATTCGTTTCATTTTACTATATTTCTATTTTATTTGTAATTTTTTCCTATTACATATATGTTTTAGGTAACTCAAATCAGTTTTTTACTATATATATGGATTGTCTTGGGTTTGAGGCATATATCATATTCATCATTTTCTTTCATTGTGAATTATATTTACATTTTAATTTTTCAATTTCCAATAGTTATATTAACATGACTTTGGAAAAAATATGTTTTGTTGGAGAAGTTGGATCCATTTCAAAAGGAATGGCCATTAAAAATCATGGTAATTGAAGAGGAAGTGTGGAGACTCATACAAACCATCGAGGTCCACTTTAAGTTTTAAGTTAATTTTTATTGATGAAGAGATTTTTTTCGATCAAGATTTATTAGGGTGCGTTTGGTTGGTGGTCTTAAATCAGAGTTGTTTTTAGTATTTTCAAATATGTGTTTCGTAGCAAATTAGGAAATTGAATCTTAGTTTAACAAAATTTCATAGTGTTTCATAGAACGTTTATAAACTAGTGGTAGTTACTAACTAAATATTTAGTTAAATCTAAAATAATATTAATTAATTTATTAACATATATGTTGTAAATTTTGTTGAATTATTATTTTACAATATTATATATTTTATAGTATATTATATTTTACATTTTTTTAGTTTTAACAAAAATGAAATGAATTTATAACATGATATAATATATTTATCAAAATTATTATTTTTCTTAATGCAATTCTTCAATTTAAAGTTTTACGTTCAAAATATGAAAAGACTGAAAGGGCGTGTTTGGTAGGGAATTCAAATTCTCTTTCTTATTTTCAGATTCACTGAATCAAATGAATTCAATGAATAACTGTTTGGCAGAGATGTTTTCAAATTCTGTAATCCAACTAGTGGAAATACTTAAAACAACTTTTTTACATTTTCATATCCAAAACTTTAAAATGCAAAGTTATATTTAAAAGATAAAAATTTTGATAAATACACTATTTATTGTTATAAACTAATTTAATTTTTTGTTAAAATTAAAACATGTAAAACATGATACATTATAAATTATATAATATTGTAAAATACTAATTCTAACAAAATTTATAACATTTATGTTAATAAATTAATTAATAATATTTTAGATTAAACTCAATATTTAGTTGGTAACCAATTATTTACCAATATATTACCAAACATCTTGAATTTGTTTCATTTAAATTGAGATTCAATTTTCAAATCTGCTAACAATCACATATCTGAAAACAAGGAATACAACCCTATTTTTGTTGAATCCTTGTTTTCAGATTTCTGTTTTACCACCCTAAAAATATTGTTTTCTTAATTTTCACTATTTGGATCACAGAATCCGAAAACGGTTTTCAAAAACAAGTTATTTACTGAATCAATTTGATTCAGTATATTGATTCAGTATATCTGAAAACAAGAAACAAAATCTGGATTGCATACCAAATATGCCCTTATTTACTCAGAAAAGTGTTTTGGAATTATTCACTTCATTTTACTAGATTTCTATTTTATTTTTAGTTTTTTCGATTACATATATCTTTTAGGGAACTCAAATTACTTTTTTACTATATATATGGATTGTCTTGGGTTTGAGGCATATATCATATTCATTATTTTCTTCAATGTCAATTATATTTACATTTTAAGTTTTCAATTTCCAATAGTTATATGAACGTGCCTTTGGAAAAAATATGTTCTATTGGAGAAGTTGGAGCCGTTTCAAAAGGAATGGCTAGTAAAAATGATGTTAAATTGAAGAGTAAGTGTGGAGACTCATATACAAACCATCGAGGTCCACTTTAAGTTTTGAGTTAATTTTGATTGATGAAGAGATTTTTTTCAATGAAGATTTATTATGGTGCATTTAGTTGGTGATCGGAAAACATAGTTGTTTTTAGTATTTTCAAATGTTGCAACGTCATCACGACGCAGAACGGTCGACGTCATCCCCTGAAGGTCTCTTTCGAGATACGGGTTTGGAGTCGCCACCAATCATCTAAAGTTTCTTTTTTTTTTAATTTAAACATTTTAGTTTTTAAGTTTGTTTAAAAAAACGAAAAAAATTTATTTTAAAAGAAAAAAATCTTATATTTATGATAATTATTTAGTAAAAACAATGATAAAAAAATAAAATAACATTGTTTTGAGGTATGTAAAGATTCAAACTTGGGTCATGCATATTAAAATCCAAACATCATACCACAATACCAACAACTAAGGGTGTTTACATGACATTCTTTTACAAAAATAAAGCTTTTAATTTTTTATTTAAAAAAAACTTAAGAATTTTGTTAAATTAAAAAAAAAAACTTTTTATTTATTTCGAAATTAAAGAGATTCTTTAAAAGAAAAAACTTTTATTTCAAAATTTAACAAAATAAGATCAAATTTACTTAAACAAATTTTATTTGTTAAAAACTAATTTTCTTGGCTAATATTCCTTTCGAAACCATACCCACCAAAACCATCACACTTGTTTAAAATAAAATTTAAAAAGGAAGATTTATTCTAAAAAGATTTTTTTTAGATACTCTCTTTCTATCTCCTGTTTTTTTTAAAATCCTACCGCTAAAAACCTTTTTTTAAACTCTGAATTGAAATTTGAAAGGATTCGATTTATTTTTTAAACTAGATTTATTTTATAAAACTCCTATTTTTTTTCAAACTTATTTTAACCAAAATTTTATAACAAAATCTTTTATATAAATGAAATTAAGTTTAAATTTATTTCATTAAAAAACTCTTTTTATTTTATTTTAAAACAAATTTTACTGTGAAGTAATTTATATTATTTTATAAAACATATTTTAAAAATGTTTACTTTCTTTAAAAGGAAAATTTTAGTTTCTTGTCTTTTTTGTTATGATTAAAAGAAGGGGCACAAAGATTTCTACTGTCCGGTCAAATTCATTGTATTCATAATATCTTGATTTTCCTTGTAGTGCCTAAGACAATTTATTTGTGATCTCCAAATAACTTCCACAAGATGCATATAGAAAACTAAATTAAATGACTTAATCAAATTTATTAGAACTTTTGCTTCATATTTTTATTCAAAATTTGACCTATCCTTTACAATTGTCTCGAGTAAATTACCATCGATGAAAACATTGCAACAAAGTTCACTAGAGTACTGTAATGTAATCCTCATCGTATATCTCATGGTCGTTTTATAATTATTTCTTGATTTATTCCATGTCCACTTGTTAGCTCACCATTATCCAAAGCTTCAAGAGTTCACAATGCTTCTCTTAGAATATCTCGATGTTTTGTTGACGTCCCAATAAAATTTACCATATTTGCAACTAAAATAAAAAGACCCCTGATTTCTACATTTTTTTTTTGCAGTAGCTATCAAAGCTAATTAGAGTTAATGCAAAAAACAATGAAGGTAAAATGCACATTTGTTTTCTCTCAAAATTAATACTTTTTATTCATTGAATTCTTCCAGCATATTGCTTGATCCATCATATCTTTGTCCTTGCAAACTAGCAATGTTTAAGCCATGTTTAGAAAAGAACTCATTAATAGCTTCCTTAAGCTACAGAAAATTTGTATTATAACATATACAATACATGCAAAGTGTTTAATCACAACATATTTGTTGACATCTGGTGCAATTAGTTTCAAATTTTTAGGAGTATTTCTCAAAGCAAAAACTTCAATGTCCTTATTATGGTTGCATAACCATCGTAGGAGTTCAAGAAGATTACCTTGATTTTTTTAATCATCATTTTCATCATGCCCCACGAAATGGAAGACCCTATCACAACAAAGACCAGACACAATCAATTGTTGCACCTAATCAAGTTCAATAATCAATTCTTGTTTGGTCAGACATCTTACTAATATCTTACTAATAAATTTTTTGATGTGTTGTTCTTATTTCAAAAGAGCTTCACATTTACTCTTAGCTTGGTTGCACGTATTATTTGGTCCTTAAACATGAGTTTGTGATTTCTCTTTTTTCTTCCAAATTGTAAATCTTTCACCGGTAAAATGACCACCTCCTCATTGTTCTCCAACTTATGGTTTGAATAAATAGCAACATAAACAAAATGCAGTATCTTTCGAAAGCCGAAGATGAAAACTAAAGGGAGATCTCCAAGCCAACAAACAACAATATTGTTGGAATCCTCCATCTATCGCAAGGTTGGTTTGAAGTACATGTTGATGCCCCATGGAGAAGCACACTCAATCGAACCGAAGCTGTGATCATACGCCAAATGAGAGATGGGAAGTAGTTGCCACAATGACGAAATTGTCTAAAGTAACATAATCACCTATTCGAGTATAAATTTTTGCTATTTTGGAAGGGGTGTGCCTAGTAGAATGCCTAAACCTTTGCAATGTCGTGGTGTTCAAGTTCGACTCCATCACAACTATCCATATGCTTTTTGGTGAAATTGAAACCATAAATAATGAAGGAACTAAAGTTCAAAACATCCCTCTTTTCCGCAATTGTCTTTGAGTATGCCTAGAGACAGACAAACTCCAAAACTAGGGATGGTAGAAAAACCCGTGGGAACTCGATCCCCGCTGGACACCCGTCCTTAACTCTACCACATTTAATATTTTAATAATTAATAATTATTATATATATAACAATATTTTTTTGAAATCATATATATAACAATATTAATAATATATATAATATCAATAATAATATTTTAATTTTAAATAAATATTTTATCAAATTTAAAAACCTCAAATTTATTTCTCTTTCCCTCCAACCGCAATTTTAATTTTTATACTTTTTTAGTAATTAAAAATTTGTTGGATTGGAAAGCATAATGGTATTTAATTATATTAATTTATCTTGTATTCTATAAAAAAAAGTTTTACTTTTTAAAATATTAAACATTTTTTGAAGAAAGAAAATAAGGTAAAATACAGTTTTAGTCCCTGAGTTTGAGGATAGGTTTCTACTTAGTCCTTAAGTTTCAAAAAGTGACACTTTGGTCTTTGACTCTTATAAAATGATTCTAAAAGGTCCCTGGTGTTAAACTTCTGTCACTAAGACTAACAGAATGATGATGTGGAAAATTGAGATATTATGTGGCATTGATGATGTATTTGTGTAAAATGAGGTGGCATTTGTGATTTTTTATTTCTTCTCTTTTACTTTTTATTCATAGCCCCCCTTCTCTCTCAAGCTTCCCCTTGAAACTTTCTATCTCTAACCCTCCACTATCCTTCTCTTCTCCATCCTCATGTCCAAGCAAGCTTACACAGTGTGCTGCTGCTTTCGTCGACGCTTCAAGCTGACCAACGAAGCTCTCAAATGGTCAATCTTTCCATCGATGAAACTTCTGGCGTCCATTTTCGTGTGCTGGAGGGCTTTATGGAGTTTGGGGATTTTCTTACATAAAAGGGAAAGTGGAGTTTGGGGATTTCTCGCAAAAGGGAAATAACTTCCGCTTGCGAATCAAAATACCCCCATCATCATCTCCTCTGATTTTTTTATTTCTTTTCTAACGAATCAAAATACTCGACCTATAGCTGAAGAACTTTGCCCAATTCAGGTTTCTAGGCATTCCATTTATTGAGATTCTTAAATGAATTCTCGAATTGGTTGGATTGGTGAGGACTGTGAATGACGAAGCAATGAAAGTTAGATTTGAGGGGTATACAGGTCAAGTGCGACAAACTCCCAATTTTTGTAATTATTAGAAGTTAAACTTGTTATTACTGTTACCTAGATTGGTTGATCTATTACGTATTCAGTTATGCTCACATTGTATTTAGTGAGGTTAGTCTTTTGTATATATATATATATAGACCTCTGATGTATTATTTTATCAAGTTAATGAGAATACGTCATATTTCTCATTATTAAAATGGTATCAGATGAATTTTGACTTCGCGCCATTTTTTTACCTTTTCTTGTTTTTCGTGCCTTTATTTTTTCGCGATTATTCTTCATCTCCATGGCCTCCGATGTTCCCATCGACTATCCTTCCGATTCACTAGAAACGCCTCAATCTGTTTCTAAGGCTGTGACAAATCCGTACTATCTCCATCATACAGATAATACTGGATTGGTTCTTGTGAATCAAGTTCTGACGGAGGAAAATTATATATCATGGAGCTGATCTATGATAATCGCGTTATCAGTCAAAAACAAATTAGGTTTTATTGACTGATCTATTGAGCGTCCCATCGGTGATCTCCTACCGACATGGATTCGCAATAACCATGTGGTTATTGCATATATCTTGAATTCCGTTTTGAAGGATATTTTTGCAAGCATCTTGTTTTCGGAATCTGCCAGAGATATTTGGCTCGATCTTAAGGAGAGATTCCAGAAGAGCAATGGTCCACGCATATTTCAACTCAAACGTCCCATTTGCACTATAACTTAGGAGCAGCAATCGGTGAGTTTATACTTCACCAAATTGAAAACTGTTTGGGATGAATTGCATCAATTTCGTCTCGTTTGTACTTGTACTTGCACATGTGGTGGTGCTAAGTCCGCTTGTGAGTTTATACAACTGGAATACATGATCAATTTCCTCATGGGACTCAACGATTCCTACGCTTCAACTCGAGCATAGTTATTACTAATGGATTTGCTGCCTTCCGTCAATAAAGCCTTTTCATTAGTTCGACAGGAGGAGCAGCAAAGATCGATTGGCACCTCAGTACGATTCCTACTGCTCCTTCCTTTGCACTGGCTGCTTAACACTCTACGTTTAAACCACCTTTGAAAGCCACTAATTCTGTGACGAATCAAAAGGTATGCAAAGACCATCCAGTTTGTTCTCACTGTGGACTCATTGGTCACATTATTGATCGATGCTACAAGTTACATGGATATTCGCTTGGCTATCGAAGTGGTCAGCGATATTCATTTAGATGTCAGAATTCTGGTGCTTCGAAGTCTTCTAAATCCTCTACCCTAGCCACTTCAAATGCGAATTCTGATGTTGTTAGCCACTGCAAACAACTTCTTCAATTACTTCAATCTCAGGTTTAGACTGGCAAATTTGTTGCTGACACAAACACTACTGCTTCTTACACAGCAGGTATTGATCCTCAATCTTGGATCCTCGATTCTGGTGCATCTACATATATATGCTGTTCTCGCAAATTGTTTGATAAAATACACAAGATTTCTTTTGTCCATGTGAATTTTCCAAATAAATCTCGATTTGTGGTTGAATACTCTGGTTCGTACGGTTATCTGATCATCTATCTATACATGATGTTTTATACATTCCTGAGTTTTTTTTCAACCTCATCTCGGTCAATGTATTATTGAGGGACATGCCATCTCTATTAGTAGAATTCTCTAACGGCAATTGCATTATCCAGGACAAGTCCATTTCGAAGACAATTGATAGGGGTAGATTGTGTTGTGGCCTTTATCTACTTGACAGTACTTCAGAATGTTTCTCTACTACACAGTCTGTTTGTGTTGCTGCTTATACTCTTGTTTCATTTGATGTTTGGCATAATCGCCTTGGTCATCCATCCTTTACTATATTACAAGCTTTAAAGAGTGTGTTACCTCTTGATAATTGTTCATTGAAGAATTTTGTTACTGATTCATGTGATGAATGCCATTAGCCAAACAAAAGAGGCTGACTTTTCATTCAAATAATCATTTGCCAAACAAGCCTTTTGATTTAATACACGTTGATGTCTGGGGACAATTTTCTCATGTTTCCCATGCTGGATATAGTTTCTTTCTCACCATTGTGGATGATTGCTCTAGATATACATGGTTGTTTATGCTTCGTCACAAGTTCGATGTTTTGAATATCAAAACTCGTTTTTTCACATTTGTTGAGACTCAATTTAGTGTTAGTATCAAGGCCTTTAGATATGATAATGCACCAGAATTTCTTTTCAAGGAGTTTTCTCTTTCCAAAGGTGTTATTCATCAGTTTTCATGTGTTGAGAAACCTCAACAAAATTCTGTTGTTGAGCGTAAACACCAACACCTCTTGAATGTTACTCGGGCCTTGTACTTTCAATTAAGAGTTCCTTTCAAATTTTGGAATGGTGTGTTCTTACAGCTGCATATCTTATTAATAGGGCTCCTTTACCTGTTTTGGAATGATAGTCTCCTTTTCAAGTCCTATATAAAACTGATCCTGATTACTCCATGTTGAGAACCTTTGGATCTTTGTGCAACGCCTCTACCTTAGCTTCTCATCGCACAAGGTTTGAACCTAGAGCTCGTCAGGCAGTTTTTCTTGGCTATCCACTAGGGATGAAAGGTTATCGACTATTTGATATTCAAACTCAACGCTTATTTGTCTCTCGTGATGTGATTTTTCATGAAACTAAGTTCCCATTTTCGGAATCCTTGGGTACTGATGTATCAGTTGACCCTTTTGTCAAATGCTGTTTATTTTCGAACTGTTATACTTACTGATCATATTGATATGACTAATGCTAATACTGATATACTAGTTGTTGTACTACTATTCCCATTGAGCCATGTGCTCCTGCTACTACGCCTAGTGTTGATGGGTCTTCATCCATGCCAGATGTGTCTAAACCTATGCCTAACACAAAACCTAGTGTGTCTACACCTATGCCTAACACAGGATCTTTAGTTGGACCTTTGGATATTATCCCTCGGCGTTTTACTAGGCCTTCCAAAATGCCTTCATATTTACGGGATTTTCATTGTAGTATTTTGACTAACTCTTTGCCATCTCCTGCTTTTACAAGGCATCCCTTACAGCAGTATTTGTCATATTCACGACTTTCTTTTGCTCATCAACATTATGTTCTAAATGTCTCCTTTACCATATAAGCCTAAGTTTTTATCACCAAGCTGTTTCATTCTCATTGGCGTGAAGGCATGAGTGTTGAATTGCAAGCTATGACTGATAATCACACTTGGACTGTGGTTTCCCTTCCTAATCATCGCCACTCTATTGGTTGTCGTTGGATTTATAAAGTCAAACTTAAATCTGATGGTTCAATCGAACGTTACAAAGCTCATCTAGTGGGCAAAGGATACACTCAACAAGAAGGACTCGACTTCATAAAGACTTTTTCTCCAGTGGCTAAAATGGTCACTGTCAAAGTTCTTCTCACTATTGCAGTATCCAAATCTTGGCGTCTCATTCAGTTGGATGTCAACAATGCCTTCCTCCATGGTGATCTGGCTGAGGAAGTATACATGGACTTACTACTTGGCCATCAACCTCCCTTTATTTCTTGTCCTCAGGGGGAGCGCTTGGTTTGTTGGTTGAATAAATCTATATATGGTTTGAAACAAGCCTCCAGTCAGTGGTTTGCCAAGTTTTCCTCCGTTTTGTTAGGCCTTGGTTTTCGGCAATCCAAGTCCGATTACTTTCTTTTCATTCGTGGCAATGATGATACTTTTGTGGCTTTGCTTGTGTATGTAGATGATATAGTTATTATTGGGGCTAGTATCTCTCTTATTCGTGATATGCAGACTATACTTCACGATCAGTTTCAGCTTAAAGATCTTGGCTCATTGAAATACTTCCTTGGTCTTGAAATTTCTCGAATTGCCAAGGGTATTTGTTTGTCTAAGAGGCATTATACCCTCACTCTTCTTGAAGAGTTTGGTCTGCTTGAGTGTAAACCAACAACTGTTCCTATGGATCCCTTCATAAAGCTTCGTCTTGCTGATGGGAGTCCTCTAATGATTCCACCTCTTGTCGCAGACTCATTGGTATACTATTGTATCTTACTATCTCGAGGCCTGGCATCACATATGTTGTACATCGGCTTAGCCAGTTTGTTTCTAAGCCCTCTACTACTCATTATCAAGCAGCTTTATATTTGTTGCGTTATCTGAAGGGGTCACCGGGCAAGGTGTCTTCCTTTCTGCCAGTTCTTCTTTTCAGTTACGTGCTTATGGAGATGTTGATTAGGGTTCTTGCTTTGATACTCGTTGGTCTACTACAGGGTTTTGTGTGTTTATGGGAACATCGTTGATTTCTTGGAAGTCTAAAAAGCAAACTACTATATCACGATCTTCTGTTGAGGTTGAATACAAGTCTTTGGATGCTATTTCTTGTGAACTTCTATGGCTTTTTCATTTGCTTCAAGACTTGCAAGTTACTGTTCCCATGCCTATATTTAGTATTTTGCGATAATCAAACAGCAATTCACTTGGCTACTAACCCGGTGCTTCATGAACACACTAAACATATAGAGTTAGATTGTCATTTTGTTCAAGATCGTGTGCAAGATGGTTTTCTTCGCCTCTTACTAGTTCGTTCCACTCATCAGCTTGCAGATGCTTTTACTAAGCCGTTGGTGTTCTCTGTTTTTCGATTTCTCAAGTCCAATATGGGTCTTTTAGATCTTTTTTACCCATCTTGAGGGGGAGTATTAGAGGTTAAACTTGTTATTACTATTGGTTAATCTGTTATGTATTCAGTTATGCTCACATTATATTTATGCTCACATTGTATTTAGTGAGCTTAGTCTTTGTATATATATATATAGACCTCTGATGTATTATTTTATCGAGTTAACGAGAATACGTCATATTTCTCATTACTAAAGGTAATACCCAAAATATGGATAGGAGAGGGAGAGGGAGAGTTAGAGAGAGAAAGTTTGAAGGTGATGCTTGAGAGAGAAGGGGGCTACCATCGTTGACGATAACTTATCGTCTTGGCTTCAAGTGAAAATATCTTTTGGCTCACTCGGATTCTCTCAGTCTCTTTGTGGTGTGAAAAGGAATACGCACACAATGTAATCCAAGTGGCATTTATGTCCCATTAATGAATCCCAAATATGTAACTAAAAAAACAAAACAATTAAAAAAAAGACCTATCGTTATAACTCAAATTATATTGATTTTTTACGACTCATTATCCTTATTTTCTATATAAAAAAACATAATAAT
>NW_019104535.1:978318-1002554 GCF_001995035.1 Momordica charantia | reverse complement strand
CTCCCTCGAATTTTCTCTTCCCCAAGCTTCAGTCTCCACCGCCGCCGCCTTCAGTTGTCGCCGTCGCCGTCGCCGTACAGTGAGTTGAGGTTTGTCCCTTTTTTCTTTTATTTTTCGTTTCCTTTTCTCTTTTTAAAATCTAGTGGAAAACAGTACAACATGGACATAAACTAAAATATCTTTTCAAATAATTTCAAAATCGCTATTCTTTTTCTAATCTCCAAGAAAACCCTCGAGGACATTGCCGACTGTTACCACTTCGCAGAGCGCCCGCCGACCACTTTGCCGCCAACTGCTGCAGGGTTCGTACTTCTTTTCTCAACTTCATAACAAACAGAAAAATTTCGAACACTTTTAGATGCTAATCATTCTAAATTCTAACAAATATCTTATATTTTGATGGCTTTTTCCTATCGCCATTACTGTTTTTAGAAACTTTCATGTCGCCATGTCCATTTTGTATTGTTCATGTCCGTGTCTGTTCTTCTTAGGACACCCTCTTGTGTTATAATCAAGTGAGGGCCATGTTTAACTTCATTTTACCATGCAGGACTTGGAATTTATCTGTTGATTGATCAAAAATTTATCTTGCAACTCATGGCGACGAGTAAGTCTCACCAAGTGTTTTCTTCCACTTGTGGGGTTGTGTGACTACAATGTTTCTTATATGCTTTATTCATCAGGGCTTATGTTTGAGAACTCATGTGAAATTGGGGTTTTCTCCAAACTCACTAATGCTTACTGTTTGGTTGCAATTGGTGGCTCTGAGAACTTCTACAGGTTTTGTTTTCCACGATTCTATATAATGTATAGCAGAACAAAATAGAAAATGTTCTCTTTTTCAAATTGACTAGTTTGATCTGGAAGCAAGTTCTCACAAATTGTTTGCATGGTATAGTGCCTTCGAATCTGAATTGGGTGGTGTCATTCCGGTTGTTAAAGCATCCATTGATGGCACTCGCATTATTGGCCGCTTATGTGCTGGTTTGTCAAATTTATTTTTTGTTTCTCATTATTTTCCATATCTTTAGAAGGCACGTATTAATGTTGTGGGGCCCAATACTACTTATTTCATGTTGATCTAATATGTCAGTTTATTCATTTTCTTATATTCCTTATTGCAGGAAACAAAAATGGGCTTCTTGTACCCCACACCACTACTGATCAAGGCAAGCCTCTTTTCTACTTTCTTGTTCTTTTTATGAATGTGCGGCTAATTATATCGATCTCCCCTATTCACATGTTTCCTCTTATACACATTAATGATTGGAGGCCTATCAAATGTTCGATTCTTGCCTTTAACATGATACAATTCTAAATAGTTACCATCTTGATCAACAGGGTTTTCAGGTTGTTGTTTATGAATGCATTGTGCGTTTGAATTATTTTTTTGAAAAAGGAAACAAAAATATTCATTTATGAAATGAAAACTTACATAAGAGTAGCAATTGGCAAAGAACGGAAAACTAAATTACAGGACTCTGAACTCAATGTACTTGAAAAACTAGGAACACTAAACTACGCTCGAATCCTGATAAAAGAAAAAAGGGTCTAAATTTTAGACAATCCAAAAGCTTTCCATCTTCTACTTCTCTGGTTCAATAAAAACTCTCTGCTTGCATCTTTGAAAATTCTAAAAAAAATCTTTAAATACTGGATGCTGACAGGGAGGAAATAGCACTAACTCAAAGTGGAATGTGAACCAACTGCAGCTAAACAAAACCTTTGACAACTCACGAACTTTGAATACCGAACTGTGAGCACACATCCTTCAAACTTGAAAGCTTCCAAACCTACAAAATTCCAAACTAGTAACATTTTCAAATCATGTAACCTTTTTCAAGATCTAATAACAGCAGCTTGATTTCTTCAAAAGGAAACTTTCTGATTGCTTTAAATTTGAGGACGGAAGAAAAAACCACCGATGTGTCTTGATTCTTTTACAAATGTTGCCTGCTCAATACGTTAAGAAGAACCTTTGAAGACCAGAATCAGCAACAAATCTTGGATGCACGGATGAAGGAACAAAACATCATGAACCCCTAAAGATCGATTTCTTTTGGGTTCCCTTCTTCTTTCAGTTTGTGAAGTGTTGTGTGGGGAATGGGTTCAAAACTTATTTTTGGGAATACATTTGGTCTGGTGTTACGCGTCTTTGTTATAGATTTCCTTGTTTTTATTATTTGTCCTCTATGAAGTGTTTTTTGGTGGCTTCTGTCCTTCCTTTCTTGGGTTCTTTCTTTTCTATTTCGGCTCTTGCCATGGGCCCGTCCTTTGATTGAGATACAACCGATGCTGTGGACCTTTTGTCTTTGTTAGGGAGGGAGTGCACTTTGCCTTTGGGCCCCTCCCCATCTACGGGGTTTTATTGTAGTTCTTATTTCCATCTTTTGTGTGACCCTCCCTCTGGGCGTTTTTTATCCTTGCTGTGGAAGGTCAAAATTTCAAAGGATGTCAAATTATTTGCGTCCCCAATTTTACTCGGGAGGGTGAACGCTATGGACTGTATTGTGAGACATTCTTCTTTGTGGTGGGGCCGAAGTGATGTTGGCTAGAAATGCGGCTGAGGACATGGATCATCTCCTTTAGGGTCGTGAGTTTACTTGCCTAGTTTGGGACAACTTTTTTTAGGTGTTTGGTGTTTGTTTGGCTTGGATCAGGGAGTGTGCAGGTCTATGGTGGATGGTCTACCATTCAGGAGCAAGGGTTGGAATTTGTGGCAAGCTGGCTTCTTTGCCGTCCTTTGGGGCCTTTGGCTAGGGAGGAACAATAGACTTTGTAGAATGTTTGAGAGACCTTGGCAGGAGGTGTGATCATTAGCTAGGTTACCTCTTGGGTGTCGGTCTCTAAGGACTTTTGTAATTATCCTTTAAGTCTCATTATTTTGGATTGAGCTCATTTTTTAGGTAGGTGTAGGGCTCTTCTGGTTTCAGGCTGTTTTTTGTATGCCCTGTGCTTGTTCTTGTGTTGCTTGTATTATCTTTTTTTTTTCCCCTCAACAAAAGTGTGGTTTTTTCATAATAAGAAAAGGAACAAAAAGAACAAATATCAGGAGGAAAAACAAAGCTCAAGTCTCTAAAGCTTTAAGAACATAGCCACAGGGCTTTAAAAAGCTTGTTGAGGTGGCCGCCTAGGCGCTAGGTGCACTTGTCGTGCAAGGCGGAATTACAGAGCCGCGTGTTCCAAAAGGCTCTAAGGTGCAATGCTCGTGTGCCTTGGAGCTTCTGTGTTTTTTTTTAATTTTTTTATTATTATTTTTTTTAAAGAAACCTCCACCCTAAATGCAGAAACCCTTGCTTCTAGGGTTTTTTTCTTTTTTTTTTTTATTTATTTTGAAAGTCAGCTGCAAACTTAAATGGGCCTTGCCCAGTATGTTTATTATTTCTTAAGCCAGCTGCCAGCCTTTGCGATTTCTCTGGTGGCAATTTTTTGAACAACCCTTTGCTAAAAAAGATTTCTCCAACAGCCAGCCATTGCGATTTCTTTCTACAGCAACCAACCTTTGATCTTTAGATTTATATTTGCAATTATCCTACTATTTTAGAATTGTTTTCATGTTTTTTTTGGAACATTGTCTCCTTAATTTAAAAGACTAATAATATTTTGAATCTTATTTGGCTTTTTATATGTTATATTATATCTTGTTACCTGTTATAACTCTTTTATTTCCATAAATGTTTATATCCATATATATTTTTATATATAGTGCGCCTCGCAAAAAAAAGTCCGTTCTTTTTTTTTGCGCCTTGCGCTTAAGCTCCAGAAGACTATTGCACTTTAGTGTGCCTAAGCTTTAAAAAACACTGCATAGCCAAAAGAGACGAGGACCGACCCCAATGCAAGAATGGATAAAAACAAAGAAACATTTCAAGCTTCTGAAGGAACCCTAGAACTTGTAAAACTCTTGCTTTATTTTTATTATTTCTTCTTCTTTTCTCCCTTCTTTTTCTTACTCCCTTTCTTTTTTTTCTTCTCTGATTTTTCTTTCTTCTCTTTTTTCCCCTTCCTTTTTTGTTCTCACTTCTAACTTTTTTTGTTTTTGGAAACGAACGATTTCATTGATATAATGAAAAAAGGAGGGAGAGATGATTACAAAAAAGAATGAGGACCCACAGGCGGGTTACAAAAAAGCTCTCCAATTTGTCAATAAGGAGGCAAAGCTATACGAGTGGAAGAGGGGGGAGTATTTACACCAAGTAATGACTGAAAAAACAATGGATTCAAAAGTGGCATGTGGTGAGCGCTCCAAATCTTGGAAGATTTGACGGTTCCGCTCATTCCATGTAGTCCAAAGAAGAGCCCGAATGAAGTGTATCCATAGGCATATTGCCAAGTGTATCCATAGGCATATTGCCCACAAGAGTCGAAGCAAGCAGTTGAGACATATTGGTGGGGAGGGCAGCCGACCATCCAAAGAGGGGTAAGAGTTTGTTCCAAAGAGCTGCTGTGTAGGGGCATGTGAGGAATAGATGTCCGATGGACTCACTGTGTTGCTTGCATAGAGGGCACCATTGTGGAGATAAGGCCATATATGGCATGTGTCGCTGTAGTTTGTCGTGAGTATTCAATGCTTGGTGGCTAGCTTCCCATTGGAAGAACTTAATCTTCTTTGGGTAGGATTCCTTCCATATTGCTCTATAAAGATCCGGTGGAGTAGATGATGTGGATGCTTTGGAGGTCTTTGATGAGGGAGCTGGTAGTGAAGGATCCATGGGATTTCAGTCTCCAAACAATGGAGTCCCTATTCAGAGATGGTTGCTTTGAGGAAAGGCAGTGTAAAAGGGCAGCCAACTCAACAATCTCTGCGTCCTTGAGGTTTCTGCGAAAGCATAAATTCCAAGTTTTGGTTTCAAGAGACCAAAAGTCCCGAACATGGCCATGTTTCCTGGTATGAAGAGCAAAAAGGAGGGGGTAAGTTTGACATAAAGGTTCTTCATTGACCCATGTGTCTTTCCAAAACAGAGGGAGAGAGCCATCTCCCAACCGGCCATCTTCGTTGACCCATGTGTCTTTCTCTCACTTCTAACTGTTTAACATTTCTCCTGTTTCTACTCTTATTTTTTCCTTCAAACTTTTACCCTCCCACCTTATCGCTTTTACCTTTCTTTTCTTACAATCAGTTCTCTCCCCTTTTCTCTGTTTCCCCTACCTAAGACCTTCAAGCATTATCATCTACAAGAAGCTCATGGATTGTTCCTTTAGCAACCTTCTTTTCCTAGGCCTTCAGTAACACCAAAAAGATAACTACCAAAACAATATAAAGATAAAAATATCCGGAAGAAAAGAACCTCCAAATTTCGAAAATTAGACAGCCACCACCTGGAATATTATTCTAAATTATTAACAAAGGCCTTCCACCCAACAAGAATTTCATTAACAGAAAAATTATTATAAGACTTAGAAAGACTGCTCCAAGGAAGATTAATATCATCTAATTAATTCAAAACTCTCATGAAGAGCCTTTCCTATAAAAAATTCTATCATTGGCAAAATTCAACAATTGGTCCCCTTGGTAAAAGCATTGTAATTCTCCAATATTATCCTTGGAAAAATTCCTTTTAATCTTTCTGCAAAAATCTTTGCAATTATCTTATAATCACTTGTTGATCTAATTGGTGTATAATCACTCACTGCTTTGGCCTTCTTTAGTATCAAATTTATGAAATTTTCCTTCAACATCCATTCAAATGTCCGTGAACATAGAATTCTTCTGCAATTTTCATAAAGTCCAAAATTATCCAAAATGCTCTATATAATTCAACTGTGAAGCCATTTGGATCCCCCACTGCTTTGGCCTTCTCCTTCTTTGGAATAAACTTCAATTTTCCTTCACACATCTAGTCAAAAGCCCATTAATATAGAATGCTCTATATGAATTTTTCCTCTTTTCGCCTTCCCTTTTCTTGTTGTGTGGATGTTCTTAGTAGAGTGGTTTCGAGAGGTGTAGTGAGTAACATTATTGATGGTTTTTGTGTGGTGAGAGGGAGGAATCTCTTGCTGACTACCGTTTAAGTTTTTTACAAGTAGGAGAGGAATGTAGTAAGGGGGAGGGGAGATTTTTTTTTTTTCGTTTTCCAAGAAATAAAATTGTCCAATTTTTAGTGGTGGTCAGTTGGAAGATTTCTATTGGCTGGTCGGTTGGTAGCTAAGTATTGTTCCTTCTAACCTGCCTAACCTGCTTGTCTCATTTAATGCGTAGGCCTTTTCATCTTCCTTTCCAGCAACCTTTTTCCTGTTTTCCTGATCTGTCTGGATTCTCTTCTTATTTATATCCACTAGAAAGACTTTCTGATGGTTCATATTTCATCATAAACTTCCAACTTTCCATTCAACCCTATTTTCAATGTTTCCCATTGATAGTTCCAGGAAGCCTTTGAAAGCTTTTTTTAATGCTTACACCTTTGTATCATCTCCCACATCGATTTGAACAAATACATATCCTTCTTGAGGCAAATTGTTATCTATTTCCATGAGAAGAAAGCCACATAAATGTTCTCTTACCTCAAAATGTGCCACGTGACAATCTAACTAGTTCAACGTGTATGATGATAATCCTTCAAATCCACCACAATTGTTGCCCATAGCAACAAGAACATCTTTCTTCCACGAGGGTGAAGGTAAGTTCCTAATCTTTATCCAACCTCCATAGCTAGCCATCATGATCCATCACATTTTATCGTTCTAACTTGTAACAAATTTTGCCTATTAGTTCCACTTTGTATCCTTGCACAGACCCTTCATAACCTCCTTATTCTAAGATTTAGTAAAGCTTTGTCAGCTTGATAAGGTTTAACAATGCAGGCTCATAAACTTCCTTCATAAGTTCAGCTGAAATTAGCATCCTATCGTCATGATAATGTAGTCTTGACACTATAACGGTGCTTTCCCTATTAATCTCCAAAAGGTCTTCTCCTTCCGAAATTTCATCCCAATCTCTTACCTGATTGAAGCTTCTGGGATACCACCTCTGCATATGACTTCTTACCCTTTCCTTTATCATTAACCTTGTTGATTAACGTTTGTTAAGAGTCGCCCTTGGCTTTCTGGTTCTGCACTTCTCTTGTTTACTTCAAATACCTTCCGACATCAAATTTATTCTAGAATTCCCTTATGATTTTCCAGAAAATGGACCAGCCTTTTTTATTCACACCTGCCTGACTACATAACTCCTTTCCCCATTGCTGATCAGCGAAGTAAATTTGTGTCTCCATCAAAACTTGGTTCATCTTTTTATGCAACCATATGGTTCCCAAAGCTTCTCCTTCTTGACGAAAAAACTTCATGTTCAGTGGATTCTGAAGAGCCTATGGATTACCCCAGAGACTTCTCTAGCCATTTTAATCGGTCCTAGCTTATATTGATAACAAAATGATATCCTCTCCTGGTTTACTCCATCTTAATTTTTTTTCATGATTATCAGCATTAAGAAGAACAAAAAAGAACTTGTTTTCAACACAACAACTTGAATCACCCATTTAATCAAACCCTTAATCTCCCAAGTAAAAACAACTTAATAATCTAAAACATACAGACTGAATCTCAAAAAAGGAAGAAAGATGAAAACTCGACCTAGGGAGCATCATAGCTTGAATCACGAGCAAAAGAGAGGATAAAACCTTAATTGCCATCCTCTGATATTTGTAATTCTTGGTCTGGTATGCCCAGATTTCACTAACATACCTCTTGGAGAGGAAGTATGCCTAAAATAAAACCATGAGGTTGAATTATTAAATTCTGTAGTCTGTTTGGAGGTTCTATTTTGTGATGTCAGTGGAGCCTAACCATATCTTATATAATTTTAACTGTTGCTACAAAATCAATATGCGTTTCCATTTTTCCTCCATCTTCAAATGATCACTTTGGTGGCTGTCCCTGTCCTCAATTTTATGAGTTGAGCAACTACATCATTATGCAGTATTGAATTCATGTTGCACGGTCCCTGCAGTTGTAGGAATTGGCACTATTAAACTTGTGTCCATACAAGTTCCTTTATTGTGGATGCATCACGAAATTAATGTATGATTTTGTTTGTTCTGATTTCACGAAACTCTTTTAGATGTTCTCTAATTTATGTTAATATGTGATGTGTATCTCCAAATTATTTTAATTAAGATCATGTTCCTATTCTTTGCATTCTGAAGAACTTCAGCACTTGAGGAACAGTCTACCCGACCAAGTTGTTGTTCAACGCATACAAGAGAGACTATCTGCTTTAGGGAATACCATTGCTTGTAATGATCATGTTGCTCTCGCACATACTGATCTTGACCGGGTATTTTTACTTATTCTCTCCCCACTTAAAATTATGCTTCTAAGACTTCGTAGAAATTTAAAATTAAACCGTTTACTACATCACTATCACCTTTTTTAGTTTGTGACATTGCTCTCCTCCCCTTTTTCGCATTTGGACATTTCATATCTATGTGTTTAGTTGAAGATCTTATTCCCACCTTGGAAGCAGTGGCTCTTTTCTTTTGAGCAGTGTGGGTGTTCTTTTCTGAACTGATTGTCAGTGTTGCACATTTATAAATACTGGACAGGGTACAGAATACGGACACATTGTGTGGACTATCTTTCTTTGATTAATTTTTTCGAAAATTATGCATATGGAACTTTAGACTGCTTTAGTTCTCTTTCATTTATTCCCTTTCTACTAAGAATTAACATGTTCTCTTTTTGATCAGGAAACTGAAGAACTCATTGCTGATGTTCTCGGAGTAGAGGTCTTTAGGCAGACGGTGGCGGGTAACGTTCTTGTGGGAAGCTACTGCAGCTTCACAAATAGGGGTGGCTTGGTAAGTTTCATCCTTCCTGTTATTTTTTTCCAAGTGTAATCATCTCATATTGAGCTTTTTTAACATCATGGTGATAAATTCTCTGAGACCTGGTTTATGCAATCTCTCTTCAGGTTCATCCCCATACGTCTATTGAAGATTTGGACGAATTATCAACCCTTCTTCAGGTCCCTTTAGTAGCCGGAACTGTCAATCGTGGAAGTGAAGTGATTGCTGCTGGCTTAACAGCAAATGACTGGATTGCATTTTGTGGTTCAGACACTACTGCAACCGAGTTATCGGTGATCGAGAGCGTTTTCAAATTGAGGGAGGCTCAACCGAGTTCGATTGTTGACGAGATGAGGAAGTCACTAATTGACAGTTACGTTTGAAGTTATATATTTTCTGTTACAGCTGTGAACTGCTTTGTTGTTACTTTTGCCTTTTCCTTTCATCATATTTAACAACTTTGTATGAATGAAATTGGGGTTTGTACTTGAAGCTTATTTGGTTGAAAATATATTTAACAATTAAGCTTGAGCAGTCCTAGAAATGTATGTGCTAGTTTCTTATAATGCGACCATAATTTTCATGTACATGGAAACATTTATTTGGTAATTTACGTGTGATCAATTTCAAAGTGTTTCCTTCAAGTATACAAGTCAAGTTTTGTAGCCAAGTCTCGAAAAGCTCAATATTAGCCAATTAGATTTTACCATAATATGTGTATAGCTACTCGAGAATCCCTTTCAACACTTCGCTAACGTAAACTTTGCTGACACTAAATGTGATGTCAGGAATAAATGAGTGTTGTTTGATAATTATTTTATTTTTAAATTAGGATTATTTTTTTACAATTTCATTATTAAGTCTTTCGCTTTCCTAAAAATATATTTGAATGTTTAGTGAAATTTTAAAGACAATATATATATATTTTTAAACTTGACTTAGATTTTAAAATGTTTATAAAAATCATATAACAAAACAAAAGAAGACTATGAAAGTAATGTTACCGAGTTTAATTTTAAAAATATAAAAATAAAAAAAATAAAAAAAAATCGTTATTGAATGGAGTATAAAGTATTTTAAGGCTTGTTTGGTATGCAATTTGGATTATGCTTCTTCAGATTGAATCAAAAGTGGGCAGTAGTGGATCAGGGTATGCAACGAAAACATTGAAGAGAAATTTCAAGAGAAATAAATAATTCAATGATTTGATCAAAAAAGTATTAGTATGGTTTGGGAGAAAATAAGAGTATCTAACTCATACACTAAAGTGGAAGTGTGTTGAATCAAGAGCAGCGTTTTTATTATGGACGCTTTATTCTGTCTCCACCTATGAAGGGTCAAGCCGATACTATAGGCATTGCGATGCAAAAAACTTCTGAAAAAATTCCACATGAATACTCTACCATAATTGGTATTCAAGAATTAGTACATGAAACTTTAATGAATTGGAAACAAAACGCAACGTTTCTCGTTCTTTTCAACACATCTTAACTCTTTATGTGACAACATCTTCGTCCCAACTTCTTTTTTTCAAAGTTCTTGAGCTTCTATCACCTCACTCAATTTCAGTGACCAAATTGACGGAACGGTTGGTCAATTATATGAGCCTTCAAAAACTGCCAATAATCATATGACCAAACGCGACTAGTCGATTTTGAGAGACCAATGCAAACCGATGTGTATCCTACGTATTAAACAGAGATTTACTAAAGTAAGAGGGTACTTAGTTTCTTTCATAGATCTCCCTCTTTTTCAACATCATTCTTGTCGAAGTACATTATCTGGTAAACATAGGATCATGGTACTATAGGCTATCTCTTCTATTTTTTGGGTAATTACAACTTACGCTAACAACACCAACAATTTAAAAAAATATATAATAATAACTAAGTTCCAACAATAAATTCAACAAAATAACTGAGTAAGAGAGAAGAAATAACACACTGATTTATAGTGGTTTGATCAACGTGATCTACATCTACTGTAACGACTCATCCATTCCATTCATATCACCAAGAGCAATAACAAAATATATATATGGAGTATTCTCAATAAGCAGAATATTTACAGCAATAAAATCCCTATTGAACTCACCCAACAAGTAGCTACTCACCTTCAAGATGAAGAACACAAATGGTGAGAAGAACTACCAAAGGATTTCGCAAAAGAAAACCATCCTGTCTCTTTTTGCTTTTTGTACTGCCGCACAAGAGAAAAACAAAAAACAATCCTGTTTTTCTTTTTCACCACAAAAAGGGCGCCCTAGCTAGACACGTGGGAGTTCTTTTGTTTTAAAAAAAAACTACATTGACAACAAGCCCACAAATTAAGTTTTCAACACATGAAAAAGATGGCCCCAAATTGAACCCATGGCCCAACAAATCTCCAACTAGCTAAAAAAACTCCACCGTGCTAAGAACTCCACCTTGGTTCAAGAATGAATGAATGAAAACGCTACTTATTTTCTAATCCTGAAGGTCACTGTTTAGCCTGCTTCTAACTGAAGCAGTTTCACGCACTTCTCAAATTTTATGGATGATAAAGTCTTCATAAATGCATTAGCAATATTATCCTCAGTAGTAATCTTCTCAAGAACCACAGTTTTCTCATCAAATACCTCCCCTGATGTGCTTCGCCATTTGTCTGAATCTGTAGCATAGTCTGCATCTGAAAGAACGTTAATTCCGCAGCGGAAACGAAGATTTTGTTCTTGAATTTTTGAAGAACAAAAACACACAATTGAAAAAGAAAAACAGGAGAAAAGAACTTTTGAAGAACCTTTCTTCAAGAACACTACCACCAATCTTCCCGCTATCTTCCGGGAACGATGAACTCGCTTGTGGGAGCAAATGGAAGGAATTTGAGAGAGCAATCTTTTTGGATAGAATCCTCCTCTGTTTTCTTTTGCAGGTTCTAGAAGAGAGAGATCCACCTACACAACTGTTCTTAGGTAAAAAAACAAATTTCCCCACGTCACCACTCCCCTGCATTTTGTTGGGGGAGTTAGTTTTTTTTTTCTTTTTTATTTATTTAATTAAAAAATAATTAATCAAATTAACAAATTAATTAATTAAAATTAAAATTAATTAATTAACATTTAATTAATTAAAGTAATTATTAATTAATTAATTATTAATCTAATTAATAATTAACTAATTAATAAATTTGATTAATAATTATTAATCCAATTAATAATTAATTAATCAAATTTAAATATTAATTAAATAAATACATAAATAATTAACCATTAATTATTTATATTTTAATTAAATATCACATATTTAATCAAAACTGTATATTTTTTTGAACAATAATCAAAACTATATATTTGAATATTAAAAAACTTTGTCTTGTATAACATATAGTTTTAATATAAATTTAAGAATCCTATTCAAACATTTCTCTCATAATATATAATATTAATTTTAAATCTTTATCTAAAATCAATATATACTGATATATAATGTATCGATATACATTATATATATTCCCTTATATAACTTGAACATTTCAAATTATTTCATAATTCTTGATTCTCGTTTTATCCGTTGTGAGCTAGCAAGATGACCTAATGGACTTACAGATCAGAAGCTCCAACGATACGAGATTAATCAGCCAAACTCAATGACTGAGTTAATCAATATTCGTTAACTACGGTTCACTCCACTAAAGACCTGCAGTTGCACTCTTCTCACTGGATATACAACTATTAATGGCAAGTCAATCCTTCACAAGTGCTCGTAACTCAAGCTGGGTCAAATTACTGTTTTACCCATCGTCTCGTCCCCAAAATGGTAGGAATGTTGAGTCGACGACTCGAGCCACTCTCACCCACACAGATCAAAGGACGAGCCGTCACGGGCAGGAGTTCATAACTCACTCAAGATTGAGAATGAGTTGCCTGGTCATTCTATGAAATAGCAATCTGTTAGTCAACGACATTACATCTAAATATTAGCTATTTCACGGTCCGGTTTTATACAAACTTATTGTATAGGATACCCTTACTCGCATGTCTCCACACGAACAACATGGATCGAGTCGTCTGTAACATTTACAAAGTGAGCTGTATCCATAGTGTTGCCAGGATAAGATACCCCACCTTATCCATATACTAGATCCTTTAGGTTATTCTAGGGACATTATCCACTTTTATATCAAGAGTATACCAAATATATACCCAATATATATATTGTCCCAGATACATGAATTCAACAACAAATTGATTGAATATAATTTTATTGAATAGAAATTTGTTTTTACATAAATACAAACTACGAGTTTAGGGCAATGCCCCCAACAACATTAACATATCCCACCAAGGGACAAACACCTCTGTAATCTCCAATATATGCTAAGTCATGACCGTTAGTTCCCTTTAGGTATCGAAGAAGCTATTTCACTGCTGTCCAATAAACCTTCCCTAGATTTGTCATAAGTTTGCTCACAACACTCATACCATGAGCCAAATCTAGTCAAGTGCAAACCATTGTGTACATCAAGCTCCCCACAACACTATTATATGGACTATTCTCCATATCTCTCTTTTCTTGCTCAGAACTTGGACACTATTTCATAGATAATTGGAAATGTGGGGCCAAAGGAGTTTTTACTACCTTTGAATCTGTCATATTAAACCTACTCAGTAACTTTGAAATGTACCCCTTCTGAGAAAAAAAAACAAAGATTTAGCATCCAAGCTCTTGAAATTTCACTGCATATTACCATTGCAAGTTTGCATTCGTATGAACACGTGGTTTTCGTTAGTCTTATCGTCATGTGTCAAGTGCGCATTTTATGTATTTAGGCAAGTTTAGGAAGGTTCCTAAAACCATGTACTCAGGTCGAGAACTTCCTAATAAATTAAATAACTTCAGTTTTTTTTTTTCGAAAAATTGCATTATTTGTTGGAATCACACATGGCACGTCCTTATTGGAAAGGAAAAACATATATGGCTTTAAGTATGTGAAGCCAAATTTTATCACCTAGATATTTCGATTGTCTACCAAGCCGAGACCCGTCATGGCTGAGCCAACAAGATCTCCTTTGGTCCCGTTCCCATTCTTTGTTCAAACCAACCTAAATGTATCTTACTCAGCCTCGTAGTCCGACAAACTCCACGACAGCACGCCGTGATTCGCACTTACCTTAAAGATTCATTGAGACCTTGTTGGGAATCCTGTCGAAGACCTTGCCTATATGTAGAAACCATTTGTTTCTATCCCAAGTACGCGAACATTGTATTTTCTCTCGGATACAGCTCGGACTCTTCCTAACTTGGGCGTCAGAGTGTTTTCTCTTGCCGGTCTCCTACTCAGCACGTTCTAGCTCATCCTTCCATCAGAGCCAAGCTCGCAAGCTTGGTCATTTTTGTGATAAAAAATCTTATCTTTCGGTTAGATCAAACCGATCTAAGTCGAGGTCGAAGCCTGTGTTAAAGTCAAGTCCGTTGCATTTTCTCATTCGGTTAAATCGAACCCGATCCAAGTCGAGGTCGGAGCTTATGTTAAAGCCAGGTCTATCGCACTTTATCTTTCGGTTAAATCAAACCCGATCCAAGTCAAGGTCGAAGCCTGTCTTAAAGCCAGGTCCACTGCATTTTATCTATCGATTAAATCGAACCCGATCCAAATCGAGGTTGAAGTCTGTGTTAAAGCCAGGTCCAATAAATTTTATCTATTAGTTAAATCGAACCCGATCCAAATCAAGGTCAAAGCCTGTGTTAAAGCCAGGTCCGTTGCATCTTATTTTTGGTTAAATCGAACCCGATCCAAGATCGAGGTCGAAGCATGTGTCAAGTACAGGTCATTTGCATGTTGAGATCCCGCCTAGTGTCAAGTTGGATTTATCTCTATCTTGCCTTGTCTGAATAAAATTTTCGCCTTCCTAAATACTTTGTCTTTTGCTACCCTTTTAGTTCTACAAGGATACACAAAGGAGGCAAGCTGTAGACACCGTATTTGGTCTGACTTATTTTTATTTTTAATTTAATTTAATTTAATTTTAATATTGTATTATAATGTATTAAGTTTTATTTTAATTAAAAAAATAACATAAGTTTACTTTATTATTAGTTTTAAGGTAAAGTTTTAATTAAATTAAAAAAATTGATTTTTGTTTTAAAAGAATTTGATTTTATTTTATTTTAAACAAAAGGATTTGTTTTTAAAATTAAAATAGATTTTGTTCCTCTTTTCCCTTGTCAAAACCCACTAACCAACGTGTGTTCTTCTTCCCTTTTTCTCCTCCCTCCTTTTTCTCTCTTCTTTTTGACTTTTCCCCTTTTACAGTTTTTTTTTTGTGTATTTAAGAGAGGGTACACACAGGGAAGAAGACACAGTGCACACATACAAAGAGCAAGCACAGAGGGTATTGTAGAGGAGTGAGAGTAAAAAAAATTCAATCTCTTTTCCTCTTCTTCTTCACTATCCAAAGTCCAAGCCTTTTTTGTTTGTGTTTATTTGTTCATCCTCTCTCAAATCCCACGTCTCCCTCTTCTTTTACCTCTTCTATTTTACTATCACCACCATAGTTTTTTTCAATCTCCCTTAACCACTCCGACGAACACGAACGACGCGGTGACTAACAGCAAAACGACCCCGGCGCCCTCCAACAACCACCGGCAAATAGATCGACAATATTTCAATGACGGTGAAGAGCTCCTGTGACTTTTTGACAAAGCTCGACGGTAGAAATCTCTGTACCCCTTCTTTTTAATAACAAAAAAAAAATTCTTTTTAAACAAAATAAACTAAAATTTTCCTCTTAGAGAAAATAAACATTTTTAAAATAAGTTTTAGAAAATAATATAAATTACTTCACGGTAAAATTTGTTTTAAAATAAAATAAAAAGAGTTTTTTTTATGAAATAAATATAAACTTTATTTCATTTACATCTGTTTTCGCAGACTAAATTTTTAAAATAGGTGACCAATGACACCTCTTAGATGATTGGTGGCGACTCCAAACCCTTATCTCGAAAGGGACCTTTCAAGGGATGATGTCGGCCGCTCCATGTTGCGATGACGTTGCGATAGTGAGAATTTTGGGGAGATACTCAAGTGATCAAGGAATATCTCACTGTAAAGTTGCAAAACAAGTCATTCGTAGAAAACAAATGACTACGTGCTTACGTATTTGAGGTCGGATAATATTTAGATCATTGGGGTATTTTGACTCCGATTTTGTTGGATGCCGAGATAGTAGACGTTCTATATTAGGATATCTGTCCATGCTGGCTGGAGGAGATGTTTCCTGGAGAAGTGTCAAACAGACACTTGTACCTTTTTCAACCTTGGTTGCAGAGTTTGTGGCTTACTATGAGGCGTCCAATCATGGTTTATGGCATAAACTTTGTCACGAGACTACAGATTATTGAGAATATTGAGAAGCCGCTCAAATTTTTTTGTGACAATAAGTCGGTAGTCATGTATTCTAATAACAACAAGAATTTGACGAAATCTAAATTCATCGACATAAAGTTTCTTATTGTTAAGGAAAGAGTACAAGAGAAGTTATTTACCATAGAACATATGGGAACCAATGACACCTAAGGTCTTTTTAAAACATACTACTCATATGGGTGTTGTGTTACACTTGATTGTACCTTGGTCAAGTGGGAGTGACTTTCTTCTACTGTCTTGTGGTTTTGTACATATATAAAGTGATGTATATACTTTATGCAGAATAAAGATGTTATATGGTTTGTTTTTTTAGCATTGGTTATATATATAGTGCAATATCAAATTGTTTATGTGATATCAGTAAAGTTTGACTAGTTGAAAATTGGCACGTAAAATCACTTAACGTGCAATTTTCATGCCACATGCCATGCTCGATCTACATTGTTGAGTGTATTAGTAATGTGACCAAGGAAGGTTTAGTTACAATTATGAGATAGCAAAAGCCGCCTTACTCCTTCACCATTAAATAAGAAATGGACAAGATTGTTCTTAGGGAGAGTTGTTAGTAAATAGCCTAAAGTTGCACATTAAGGAATTGATAATATAATTAATATGTAATTCGAGTGGGAGATTGTTAGCACATTTGTAAATTTTAATAATAAATCGTGAACCACATATTAGTATAATTATTATTGGGCCAACTAAAGTGATCTCTAAGCAAATGAGTCGATTGATCTTTATTGAGTATGCACTTTTATTTAGGTGGATACTTATTTACTCTTACTAGGCTTATAAATAGGATACAAGGGTTATAGTCTCCAATACGCTAAACATATTACAGTTCTCCTTTTTCCCGTTTGACAGAGAGAGTTTTGAGTCTTGATGTGTTTAGTCGAGGAAGATCTAATCCAATGTTAAATGTGATTTGATTTAAGTTTGATCGTTCTTCATAGATGTTCGTGATTCTAATAACTCGATAGACATGATCCTGAGGTTATTGCTTTTGTTAGAAATCCAACATGTGATTCCATTAAATAGTGGTTTTACCCCATATTCGAGAATATTGACGAAGCAATAATGGACACTCTCCCACATCCCTCACTCCCTCTCCATCGTCTTCCTCACCTAGCTGCCTGTCCCAAAATCCAAGCCTCAATCCAAGCCTCAGCCTCCCAAAAAAGCCCCGTTACAAAATGAAAGCAAACAGGTCTCATACCATATTCAGATATCAACGAGGTTCGAGTTCATTAGTACTGGTGAAGAAAGTTCCAGCATTGACGACTCTGACACCCTTTCTCATCTAGAGCCTCCCCCACCGAGAAGGAACTTGGGTGGAGGGGTGAGTTTGCAAATTATTAGGGATACAAGGGATATCAGGGGAGATGATAGAGTTTTAAAACAAATGAAGGGCAAAAGGACGTAATTTCAGCGAAAACTAAGAAAACCTTAATTTTAAAAAAGCCGAACATTTTAGGGCATTCAGCAAACAAAACCAGTGCTTCTTGTTCTAACTATTTAATTTCCATTTCTCATTTGGATTAATTTTGACCCTATTCTTTTTCTAACATTTGAAATATAAAGTATTCCCTCCAAAGATGTAGCTAAAAAAATCGCAACTTGGGCGACCCGTTAATTATATAGACTTGGGAAGTGGATAAAATCCGTACTCTCGTCTTCCCTCGAGCTCAGCGCAGCTGCAGCCAGAGATTAACCCAACAATGTTGGCAAACCCTTGCGGCCTCCATTTCAGACCATGCTGTTCCCACGCCTCCGAATTCTCTCATTTTGGGACATCCAAAATCTCTCTATCTTCCTATTGCCCTCGCTTTCAGGCTTCCAGGAAACCCAACTCGTCTTCTCTGTCAATTCTTCGCAGTAACAGAAATGGCAGGAAATTCGTTACGAGGGCTCTTACGGAATCTGCAGTAGCGAGCGATGGAGCGCCTGGTTCTTTGCGGCCTTTCTCGGTCAAAATTCCTGTTGGGGATAGATATGTAAGTCTGAGAAAATTTTACTTTAGCGACTTCGCTGTGTAAATAACGAGTTTAGGGAAGTTTTTTTTAGGCAGGAATCTTGAAATATGGTCGCCGTAGGTTTTTCCACAGGCAAGAGGGTGCCCGAAGTGGATGCTGGTATTAAATTGTTCGGGTGGGTTAATGATTTTATTATTCAGACCGTGAGGAAAATGTTCTAAATCGTTGTATATGCGTTTCCAAAAGAAATGTTTTGGCTGTTCAAGTATGCCGTATGCCAGTAGTTATCTAAAAATAAGAAGCATAAGTTTGAGTTATTCCAAGTGGTTGGGTGAGAGTTGTAGCTGAAATATATAAAATTATGTCACCGGGTTTTATGGATTTGTATGCTAGAGAAGCTTCGAGAGAAGGTAGAACTACAGAGTGAAGAAAGAAGCTTCGGGTGTAAGAGAAATTAGCAAACTTGAAATCCGGGGAGGGAGTTTTTCCTTCTTCAGTTTACCGTGAACTCTTTGTAATTTGCTTTGTTTGGTTATATATTTCTGATTGTCTGGGTGAGTATGTTTAACACAAATGTGCGTCAGTGCTGGAGCTTTTATTTTAAATTTTAATTATTGAATCTTTCAGATTTTGGTTGAGACGGGCCATATTGGGAGACAAGCTAGTAGTGCTGTTACAGTAACTGATGGAGAAACTGTAAGATGGATTTTGAATTCGTACAATTCTTTGCTTGTTAACTGCAAATTAGATTGGTGTTTGGCACCCACTCTTACAAACGGTAATACTGGGATCCCGGAAAGATTTTTGCTCTAATGACAGTGTCTGTCTTTTCCCTCCCTTAAATCTCTCTGTAATTTCGTTTATGCATTTATAGTATTTTCATTTACTTTAATATTGACTCATTGATACCCCAAAGCTTACAGAGTAATTCATAAAGAAGTTTACAGTATAAGGTAAGAGCAATAGTAAATAACAGGGATTAGGAAAGAAATTCATGGATAGTAATTTACATAGAGGAAGAGCTGTAATTTTGGATCTAAATGAACGAGCAGACTTGAGTTTCCTTGTTAATCAGGTGGTGCAGAGCTATAACTCTGGTACTCTGATTCCAAGAATTTTTACTTACTATTCATCAAGTCTCTTCAATTTACACCTTTAGTTCTAATGGTTTTTTTTGCCTATCTGTCATCTTAAATTTGCCTTAGCGGCATTTTTCCTTGTTCCTCCTTGGGGCTTCCCTTGCACATAATTTTGGCTTTGTGTGGCCTTCATTTGATTGGGGGTCTTAGGATATTTCCTTTTTGCTTTCTTTGATGGCTAGTTTTTTTTGCTTGGGGTTATGGATGTTTGTTTTATGGTGTCCCAGTCGTTTTTGGGAGTTCTCCTGTAGTCCGTTCTTTTCTAATCTTTCAAGCTCCCTCTTTGTTGTCCCCATTTTGGAAGGTGCATATCCCAAGAAGGTCAATTTATTTGCTTGACAGGTCTCGCATGAGAGATTAACACTGTTGACCTTATCTAGAGTGTGTCTTCTGCTCTTAGCGTCTTAGTGGTGCAACATTGGTAAGAGTGCTTTGAAGATTTTGTGGAATTTTCAGTTTGCAGGTGCAATTTGGGATAGTGCTTTTGAGACCTTTGGAGTGTAGTTGGCTCATAGTAGGTCGCATTGGTCTATGATGGGTGAGGTGTTATTTTTATTAGCCTTTCTGAGATAGGGGGCGGCTCTTTGGTATGCTGCTTTCTTTGCGATTTTATGGAATATTTGGCTTGAGAGAATGGAGAGGTTGTGGGGGAGGTTTCAGCCTCGGCTAGGCTCAATGTCTTACTTTGGGTCTCGTGATTATCCTTTGTCTCTCATTCTTTTTTGTATTGGAGCCCTTTCTCGTAATTTTCTAGCTTATTTGCTTTTTGTTTCTTGAATCTTTTCACCTTAGGCCTTTTTTTTTTAATTATTAATTAATTATTGATTTTTTTTAATGTATTCCTTGGGCATTGTTTCATGTTTATCAATCAAAGTTGGTCCCTTTGTTTAAAAAACTTAGATTTTCCACATGCAAAAGAAACTATAATTTTTCTTGCAAACTAGTTGATTAGGAGAAACTAACATGTTTGAATTTATATCTTCAGATTGTTTATACATCTGTTTGTTTGGCTGATACTCCGAGCGAACCTTCAGATTTCTTTCCTCTTTCTGTTAATTATCAAGAACGTTTTTCTGCAGCAGGTCGGACTAGGTCTGCCTTGCACCCTCTCCTTACTCGTTTCCTATAGTTATTTTTCTTTCCAGTTTGATGTATAACCTCATTTATAACATTGGCTCAGTGGAGGGTTCTTCAAACGAGAAGGAAGAGCAAGAGATCATGAGGTATATTCTATTTGCTGTATAGAAACATTGTCTAAATAAGAACACAATATTCTAAGTTAAATTTGAACGAGTTTGGCAATGTAGGTTGATCACGGGCTAGAGTTTAATTATTTTCATTATGATAAGATGCAAAATACAAGAAGCATATATAGGAAAATGGAGTTGCAAGAATAAGATAAACAAGAAATGTGTAAACAAGAAATAAATTGATTATTGATTAGTGAAAGGTTACTTCATAATGTCCACTATACCAAGTATTACATGCAGGCCAAACTCCCCAATGGAACTTACAAAAACCAACCGTTAGTTGCAGGAGTATGGTTGCTAACTCTCTCTATATAGTATATTGAAACTTTACTAACTCAAACACTCCTCTCCAATCTTTTGTCAAAGTAGATAATAAAGTAATTTGTTTGAGTTTGTTAATTGAAATAGTTAAAACCTCATGATGGCCACCTACCTAAGAATTAATTTCCTATTTGTTTTCTTGGTAACCAAATGTAGTAGGACCGATCAATTAATTTTCTCTTCATTCTGTTATATTATTTATTTCATTGCTTTTGTTGCTTTCAGGTTCTCATTTGTAGATTGATTGATCGGCCCTTGCGGCCAACCATGCTCAAAGGCTTTTACCATGAAACCCAAATACTATCTTGGGTATGATTTTAAGCTTAATGATGCAATCAATTTTCACTTATTTAAATCTAAAACATGCAAAAAGATTGTAGCCTGCCCATCTAAAGGGTACAACCGCTTTCAACTAACTGTTTCCACTGAATTGTCAAACCATGTAAAGCAGCAACTAATTGGTTATTAGAACAGCTGACAGCTATTGTTAACTAACTAAAGCAAATAACAACTAATTTATGGAATATTTTTTTATAAGGAACAGGTGAATGGTGAAGGGATCTTGAGAGGATGTTTGGAGTTAAGGCATTTCTATATCTTCCTTTAGATTTCTGATCTTAAGGTGTTATTTGGAAATGATGTTAAAAACTGTTATTGATTTCTGTTTTTTTTTTTTAACAAAGATACAACTTCTCATTGAAATAATGAAAAGATAATAGTGTTCAAGGATACAAACTCTCGAAAGAGTGAAAAATGAAAAATAAAAAATGTAAATAACAGAATTACACAAAATTAATAAAAGCTTCCCAATTAGCATAAATCATAGAAGGAGAGTGATGCGTCAAAGAGTCGACAAGCGAACACCAAAGTGAAGCTTTAAACTTAGCTGAATAGAAACTTTCGTCGTAAAGTCTTCGTTTTTCTTCAAATAATCTTGAATTCCTCTCGAACCACAATTCCGATAATAAGGCTTTGACAACATTTAACCAGGAAAACCAAACTGAAGAGGAAAGATGAGGAGGCCCATGTAAAAGCTGATAAACATTGTCCCCGGCCTTGAGATCAAAACGCCAACACATTGAATTGATGGAATAACAGATTCCAACACTTAGAGGCATAATAGTAGCAATGAAAAAAATAGATGGTCATGATCCTCCCCACTCTTTGTACAGAGGCAACAAAAAGAGGGAAGTAGGGCAGCAGAAGGAGATTTCTTATGAACAATATCAGTCATATTCAACTTTCCTTGAGAGAGAATCCAGCAAAACACATTAACCCTTCTTGGGCTCTTGGTTTTCCATAAAGCAGCAAAAAATTCCTTGGGCATCGATGCATTTGAACCAAATCTTCTTAGTGAAGTAACTGTGAACAAACCAGAAGGTTCAAGACTCCAAAATCTGCTATCAATTATATCTGAAATGGACAGCAGATTTAGAGCTGATAATAATGTAGAAAATTCCTCCACTTCTTCCTCTTTCAAAGCTCTTCGCAACACTAAATTCCATGAACTAGTATTTTTCTGTTATTAAGGTGTTGTTTGGAAATGATGATAAAATATGTTCTTGATTTTTGAGGTGAACTGAACAAACTGCTCTTGATTTCAAAAACAAAATTTGTTTCTTAATATGGAAAACCTGGCTGGATAAACCTTTTTTTTTTCCTTTTCTAAAGTTGTTTTCACTGTTTAATAGAATTGTTCCTGGAATAGCCCCAACAAGTTGAAAAAGCCCGTCCAAGAAGATCCAGTTGGCTCAAAGCCTAGTAGCCCATGTCCCTTTTCCTTTTTAAATTTTTTTTTTCTCTCTTATGTAGATATTTATATTTTTTCCCTGGAAAGTTGTTACCTTTTAGCTTGTTTCAATGCTGATACAGTTGTCTTTTCTTATATTTAGGCTGTTCCATTGTTTGAATATACATATATATATTTTTGAAGAGGAAACACATATTTCATTGATAGAATGAAATATTACAAAAGAGGGGAACTCAAGCCTCATGAGGCAAGTGAGTTACAATAAGGAGGTATGTTAATATAAAGTTGGGAAAAAAAGGACCAAATTCATGAAAGAGTTAAAAGGTTCCATAGGGTTATTGAAGGTTTGGTTGTTCCTCTCTAGCCATAGGTTCCAAAAAAGTACCATGTTAATATGTAATGTAGCCATGGGATATTCATCTCATTTTTGAATGGATGACCTACGAAAAAATGGAAGCAAGAAGGTCTTATGAATTGGTAGGTTGAAGGCTATGTGCCAGTTGAAGGCTTCAAGAATGAAAATCCATTATTATTGAGCAAAGGTATTGGAAAGAAATTGGTGCTCGAGGGAATTTGCACTCAAATTACACACCATCACCAATTTAGCAACAAGGCATGTGAGGGAATCTCTTTTGGACCATGTCATTAATGCTAATTTTGGACTGAGCTCCCAGTAAAGAAAATCTTATTGGGGTGTATCGTGCTAAATGAATTTGCTTAGAGGGAATGGTCGATACTCATGGTTGAATTAAGCATGTTATAGAGGGAACACATGGGGAAGCATTTAGGAAGCTTCAAAAACCATTCCCACACATCAGGCATATTAGATAGAGAGACCGTTGAGCGAATCCATAATTTCTTCATCTTTGAGGTTCATGAAAAAGTTAAGGTCCCAAGTTTTTTCTCCTAATTACTGCCACACTTGACGGTGGAGGAAGATTATTTTGATTCTTTGGAAAGCTCAAGAAATGATCTAGTAGATTGTTTGTTTATTTTGAGGGTCTATTTGTATTTCTGTCCAAGTTCTTTTATTTACTTAACTATTGTTTATTTACTTAGGTTAGAGTTAGTTACTGTAGGTTAATTAGAATTAGCCACTGTAATCAAAGCCCATAACTCAATTCTCTTATTCAATTTTTTATTTTTTTTTAACAAGAAACGAACTTTTCATTGATATATGAAAAAGAACAGTAATTGTTCAAAGATACAAACCCCAAAGGGATGAGATGCAAAAATAAAATATAAGTGTAGAGACTAAGGTCGGAGAGAATCCAAAATTATGTATTCTCATTATTAAAGTCTATATATATAGACAAATATACAAGGTTGACCTAATCCTATAAGGAGAAGGTAAAAGACAAATTAATATTAATACAAGAATATAAAATATATTAATATATACTCTAACACTCCCCCTCAAGTTGGTGCATATATGTTAATCATGCCCAACTTGTTAGACAAATTATCTATTCGTGCTCCATTCAATGCTTTAGTAAAGATATCTCCTAGCTGATCTCCAGCCTTCACATACCCTGTAGCCACCAATCCTTGCTGTATTTTCTCACGTACATAATGACAATCAACTTCAATGTGTTTGGTTCGTTCATGAAATACTG
>NW_019104535.1:961324-975653 GCF_001995035.1 Momordica charantia | reverse complement strand
TGTAGGTATTTGTGTATCAAACGTGTAGAGGCCATTAGATTCACGCCCTTTACCAATAGTCTTCTTCGTTGTAAGATCCTGAAATAAGCAATAACTAGGAAAGAATAAGACACAACAATTGAGATCACGAGTTAGTTTACTGACATAGATCAAATTAAAAAAAATTGTGGCAAATTTAAAATAGAGGTCAATGAAAGAGTTTTGGAGGGATGAGCTGTGCCAGAGCCAAGAATAGGAGAAGTGGTGCCATCCGCTATTGTAACATCAGGTAAAGATGTAGATGGTGAAAAAGTAGCAAATAAATTGGGGTTACCTAATATATGATTCGTAGCACCAGAGTCAATGACCCATTTTGACGTGGAGGAAATAAGACATTTATTGGTATTACCTGAATCAGTAATCACAGTGATTGGATTAGAGGATGATGCCATCAATGACTCTTGATACTGTTGGAATTTAGCAAACTCTTCCGCAAAAATCGTTACCATTAATTTCTTTTCAATCATAGCTTCAACAATATGGACACAAACAAAAACTGCACTGAACAGACCAAACCAAATCTGAAGGAGGAAAGGGAATTAAATCAAACCAATTGAACAGAGCCAAGTGAATCAAACCAATTGAACTGAAACAAATGAACCGAACCAAAACCGGTATAAATCAACCAAATCGAACCGGAATGTGACGAACCAGACCGAACCGAACTTGAACCGGATGAACCAAACCACTTGAAACCAAACCGGTTGAACTAGACCGCTTGAATCGGATCAGGTGTTTTCTAAAACCAGAAACCCTAAGTGCTACCCCACGACAACCAGAGGGGCGAAGGCGATTGGCGGTGACGGAAACGCACGACGATTGGCGGCGACGAAGGTGCGAAGAACGGTGAGACGAAACCCACGAATAGCAATTGGAAAACAGCAGCATTGGCGAATTAGCAAACTGCGGCGGCGGCGGTGGCGGTTGGCGGCGGCGGCGGTCGTAGTGTTGGATAGCAATAAACAAAACCCTAATGGGCATCAAAACCCTAATGGGCACAAAAATTTTAGAAGAAACCTAGAGCTCTGATATCATGTAGAGACTAAGGTTGGAGAGAATCCAATACTATGTATTCTCATTATTAAAGTTTATATATATAGACAAATATACAAGGTTGACCTAATCCTATAAGGAGAAGGTGAATGACAAATTAATATTAATACAATAATATAAAATATACTAATATATACTCTAACAATAAGAAAAGTATAAATATAAGATAAAGAGGTAAAAGCAAACCAAAGAGCTTACAAAATCTAAATCATACACAAGAAGGCCTCCCAATTAGAGCAAATCATGCTAGGAGAGTAATTAGAGAATAAATTAGAAATAGCACACCATTGAGAAGTTTTGAACTGAGCAATACTGAAGCTTTCCAAAGCCATTCTTCTTTTCCCTTAGAAAATTATTTGGTTTCTGTTAAATTATAGTTTATTTTATTTTAAAGGTTTCCTATTTTATTTAGGTTAGGGTTTTATTATTCTAATAGGTAAGTGTTTCCTTATCTTAATAGGCAAGAATTTCTTTTTAGTTTCTTCTTTGTGACTGCTATTTATATAGCCTTGTATCAATCATTTGGTGTAATCAAGTAAGAATTATTTTCTTTTCTTATCAATTAACATGGTATCAGAGCCCAAAAGCTCAAACGAGCAACTGGTCCAAAGATGAGATCCGGCCAAGATCGATGAGCCAAAAGAGCCACGATCTTGAAGGGACATGTTAAGGATCCCACATTGAAAAGAAAGGGGACCTAACAATGGTTTATAATAGACATGGGCTACTTCTCTCATTGCCAATTGGTTTTGAGATGGAACCCCATGAATATTAACATGGTATCAGAGCTCTAGGTTTCCTCTAAAATTTTTGTGGGAATTAGGGTTTGTGTCCATTAGGATTTTGTACCCATTAGGGTTTGAAGTTTTGAACACTTTTTTGCAAGTGTTCATTGTATCCAACCCACTGCAATATCGAATCCGCCGACCACCGCCACCGACCGCCGCAGCCGTCGACCGCCGCCCGTCGTTGCTGCCGTTTGCTGATTCGCCAGTGCTGCTGTTTTCCGATTGCTGTTCGTGGGTTTTGTCTCGTAGACAATCATCGTCGTCGTCGCCGTGTGCTTTCGTCACCGCCAAGTGCCACCCGTCGCCTTCGCCCTTCTGGTTGTCGTGGGGTAGCACTTAGGGTTTCTGGTTTCAGAAAACACTTGATCCGGTGCAGTTTGATTCATCTGTTTTGTTTGGTTCTGGTGGTTTGGTCTGGTTCTGACGTTTCGGGTGGGGTAGCATCTGTTAGGGTTTCTGCTTCAGAACATTTGCCATTTCGGTTGGTCCGGTTCAATCAACCCGATTCGGACGGTTCGGTTCAGATAGTCTGGTTCAATTAATCCGGTTCAGCCAGTTCGGCAGTTGGTTCGATTCTCACAGTGGTTCGTTTCAGTCAGATCTGGTTCGGTTCGACATATTTTGGTTCAATTCAACTGATTTTGATTAGGTTCAGCCCTCTTTCGGTTCTGTTTAGTGCTGATTTTTCAGTTTTGTGCGTGGTTCTCCATTCTTTGAGTTGTTTAGTCTTGGTATCAATGTCACAATCGTCCAAAATTACAAAAAAGTTGGACATACATGAGATCAAACAATTAAGGAGCTTCTTAAAAACTTTGGATAATGCTCCTTGTCAAGGTACAGGTTCGGTAACTTTGACGTGTACAACTTCTCAGCCTAAACGTTGTACATGGATTATTGATTCTGGTGCAACAGACCATATGACGAATAGTAGCTGTCATTTTATCTCTTATAGTATTTGTCCGAGCAATAAGAAAATTTCTACAGCGGATGGTACCTTGGTAACAGTGGCTGGTCAAGGAGACATCAAGATAAATTCAAACATTATTTTAAAGAATGTGCTTCATATACCACGTTTAACTGTTAATTTGATATCAGTAAAGAATTTGATCAAAGATTTAGGTTGCAGAGTAATTTTTTCTGATTCTTCTTGTATTTTACAGGACTAGAGCAATGGGAAGATTATTGGACTTGCTAATGAAAAAGATGGACTTTATTATCTTAATGAACTTGTCGATCAGACTAGTGTTCCAATCTTCTTCACCTCACAAACTCATCATCCTTCAAGTAAGCTTTTGTTGAATCATTATAGACTAGGACATCCTTCATTTCGAACTCTTAAAATATTGTTTTCTGATTTATTCCAAGATCTTAATCCTGAGTTAATTCAATGTGAAGTTTGTGAATTCGCTACACAAGCGTGTATCTTTCCCTAGTAATAATAAACGAATATCAGTTCCCTTCTCTCTTATTCATACTGATGTTTGGGGTCCCTCCAATGTTCCAAATGTTTCCAAATTTCGTTGGTTTATTGTGTTCATTGATGACTGTACTCGAGTCTCATGGGTTTATCTTTTAAAACAAAAATCCGATGTTGGTTCTACCATTCAAACATTCTTTCATAGGATAGAAAACCAATTCGGAATCAAACCGAAACGATTCCGTTCTGACAATGCTCGAGAGTACTTCAATCAAAACTTGACATCCTTCTTTAAAAAAAAATGGAGTCATCCATGAGTCGTCTTGTGTGGACACTCCTCAACAAAATGGAGTGGCCGAAAGAAAAATTGGTCACATCCTTTCTGTGACACGTGCCATTCTTTTTCAAAGAAATGTTCCTAAATCCTTCTGGGGGGAAGCTGTGTTAACAGCCACTTATTTAATCAATCGATTACCATATGCTACTCTAGACCATAAAACTCCTACGAATATCCTATCAAAATATTATCCTGATTTTTGAACAAGAAATAACTTGACTCCTCAAGTATTTGGTTGTGTTGCTTTTGTTCATGTTCATAGTCATCAGTGAGGTAAACTTGATCCACGAGCACTCAAGTGTATTTTTGTCGGATACTCGAACACTCAAAAGGGATATAAATGCTATCATTCTCCTTAAAAAAGGTTCTTCATCTCTGCTGATGTTACCTTCTATGAAGACACCAGCTTCTTTACCTCACCATATCTTCAGGGGGAGGAACTATTATTAGAAGATAAGGATTTGCCCATTCCCAACCTCACATTTCCTATATCAAATCCTTTACCACTACCCTTAGACACCTTACCGGGACCATCTAACCCTTCTACTACTACACTATTATAGGTTTATTCAAGAAAGAACACTGAAAAAGATAAGCAAGTCCAAGAGTCTGAACATATTCCTGTAACTAAAATTGACGAGAAAATAATCAGTGATGAATCGGACATTATAGTATCTACTAATGATGAGTCAGATATTACAATATCTGCTAATGATGAATCAAGCCTGGATTTGCCGATTGCTTTAAGGAAGGGATAAAGGGACTTGTACTCAGTATCCATTGTCTCACTTTGTATCATATGACAAACTCTCAAGTCAGTACAAAAGTTTTATGGTTAACCTTACTCAGGTAAATATTCCAAAAACATATATGGAGGCAATACAACATGAAGAATGGAGGTGAGCAATGAATCTTGAAATGCAGGCTTTAGAAAAAAATAAAACATGGGAGTTGGTTACTATGCCTAAAGATAAGAAAGCTGTAGGATGTCGATGGATATATACTGTAAAGTATAAAGCAGATGGAACACTCGAGAGGTACAAAGCATGGTTGGTTGCTAAGGGATATACTCAAACATATGGAGTTGATTATCTTGAAATCTTTGCGCCTGTTGCCAAGATGAACACAGTACGAATACTTCTATTTCTTGCTGTAAATCATGGATGGGACATGTTACAATATGATGTAAAAAATGCTTTTCTACATGGTGATCTTGAAGAAGAAATTTATATGGAGATTCCACCTGGGTATCAACAAGCAGGAAATAAAGTTTGTAAATTAAAAAAGGCGTTGTATGGATTAAAGCAATCTCCTAGGGCATGATTTGGTAGATTTTCTCAAGTTACGAGGAAGAGGGACTATAAACAAAGTCAAGGAGATCATATATTGTTTATAAAACATTCTGCTACAGGTGAAGTAATAACATTGATCGTTTATGTGGACGATATTATCGTCACTGACAATGATAATAATGAGCAAGATAAACTGAGAAATTGTTTAATCCAAGAGTTTGAAGTTAAAGAATTGGGAAGACTGAAATATTTTCTTGGGATAGAAGTAGCCTATTCTAAACAAGGCATATTCTTATCACAACAGAAATATGTGATTGACTTACTTTCTGAAACAGGAAAGCTTGGCAGCAGACCAATAAGAACACCGATTGATCAAAACCATAGATTATGTGTATCTGAAGAGAGTCCTCCAGTAAATAAGGAAACTTACCAGAGGTTAGTTGGAAAATTAATATATCTTTCTCAGACGGGACTAGATATTGCGTATGCTGTAGGAGTGGTAAGTCAATTTATGCATAGTCCAAAAGAAATTCATCTTCAAGCTGTGTACCGAATACTCCACTATTTGAAGAACTCCATTGGGAGAGGATTGTTGTTTAAGAAAGGCGAGAAACTTAATCTATAAGTTTATACAGATGCAGATTATGCAGGATCGATAGACGATAGAAATTCTACTACTGGCTATTGTACTTTCTTAGGTGGGAACTTAGTGACGTGGAGAAGTAAAAAACAAAATATAGTTGCAAGATCAAGTTCAGAAGCGGAATTTAGAGTAATGGCATTGGCATCTGCGAATTACTGTGGATAAAGATTATTTTAGAAGATTTGAAGATTCCATGGGAAGGGCCTATGAAACTTTATTGTGATAACAAGTCTGCCATCAGTATTGCACATAATCCAGTTCAACATGATAGAATCAAGCATGTTGAAGTTGATAAACACTTCATAAAAGAGAAGTTAGATAGCGGCCTCATAAATACTCCATTTGTACCAACAAACAATCAAATAGCAGATATTCTTACAAAAGGATTGAACAACATCAACTTTGAGCATTTGATTAACAAGCTGGGAATGGAAAAATATTCATTCACCAGCTTGAGGGGAGTGTTAAATTATAGTTTATTTTATTTTAAAGGTTTCCTATTTTATTTAGGTTAGGGTTTTATTGTTCTAATAGGTAAGTGTTTCCTTATCCTAATAGGCAAGAATTTCTTTTTAGTTTCTCCTTTGTGACTGCTATTTATAGCCTTGTATCAATCATTTGGTGTAATCAAGTAAGAATTATTTTCTTTTCTTATCAATTAACAGTTTCTTTCAAATCATACTAAAAAACAAAAACTAATAAAGAAAACTTTCTAGACTTTATTAAGAACGAACACATCTAATTTTGGGAAATAAGCAACTAATTCAATAACTTAACTAGAAAATAACAAATTGTTTCAAAAAGAAAACTTAACAATGAATCTTATCAAATTATCCTAGTAATCGAAGAATAAACAAATTCAAATTGAAACTCCTTCAACTAATAGCAAAAGAAAAGAACAAGAAAGCAACCTATTGTTGTTTCAGCCTCAAGGCTCCTCCACGCCATCACCAATCTCATTCTCCATATAGCCACCTGAAAAATTTGAAGTATAATGAAAATCAAAATATATCCAAATATATGGAACATATAATATATCTATAAATGGAGGACCCAGAGTAACACATGTTCGTTCTAATATGCATATCCTCGTACTTAATTTCCGCTAACTTACTCAACGAGATGCATCAATATTTGACCATTTAAATCCAAGGCCCTCATGCTAACTCCTCACAATGCAACGTATTGACACCATTTATTCTCAAGGCCCCAATTCTTAACTTCATTTAAACCCATTCCATTGGCCCTCGACTATTTGTACCCAACGCCCCAACACTTATCCTTACACATTGCGGCACACCAGCCCTTGATCATTTATAACCTTGATCATTTATAACCGAGGCCCCAAGTAAAAGTATCTATCATATTGGATTTTTCTTCATCTACAAGAACTATTGGTTTTTCCATATTCTTACAGGTTTTGAGTTATGATGGTTTGCACACTCCTGATTGTTTGGCTATTACGGCAGCTGGCATAGCAGTGTAAGTCTGTTATCTTTTTGTTTGTCACTTTTTCTGCAGTCGTTTATGTTATACATACATTTTCATCTCAGTCCTTCATTTTCTAAATAGTCATGGTTCAATGTACAGTGCTCTCTCAGAAGTTCCTAATTCAAAAGTAGTTGCTGGAGTTCGAATTGGTCTTGTGGACGACAAGTTTATTGTTAATCCAACTATGAAAGAGATGGAAGACTCTAAGCTTGATTTAGTACTTGCTGGCACAGACAGTGCAATATTGATGATAGAGGCAAGTACATTTTGTTAGCTTTCTTGAAGGATGATTTTGTGTTTCTACTTTTTGTGCTCCCTGCATCCTTCAGTTCAGTGTGCGTTTCATATGGAATATTTGGTTTTTATTAAAAAAAAAAAAGATTATGCACCTACTACTACTTATTTGACCTTATTTTATTCACATCAGCTACCTGGTGCAAGTTGGTCAAACCTTTTTTTTAATTACTCTCTTAGAGATATTTGTGCTAAACGGAAGGGATTTTTGTAAACAAAACTAGCCTTTTTGTAAATTTCAGTATATTAATGAAATGACGTTCTGTTTTTTCCCAAAAATATAAAGTGTATATATATATCGTGCACGTGTGTTCTTCATGTTCTATTTTTATTATTTTTTTTGATATGACAACATTTTTCATCTAGGCAATAAAAAAGTTCAAAAAAGGGAAATAAGCTTTTTATTTATTTATTTTTATTTTATAACCGGGAGTCGGAGCCTATACCTTGGGCACTCAAGGGAAATAAACTTCATTGATAATAATCTCTTGGGAGAGTACATCAAGAGGAAGCTAAAAATGTCATAAGATCTAATTAATCAAAAGATCCTTATTAGTACTTGAAAAACTCTGGTTTCTCTTGATCCATATCTACCATAGCAGGGTTTTAAGCATATTAATACAAATTATCTTCGTGACTGATATTACTTTCTTGAGGTGGTAGGTTATCTGTTTTATTCATAGGTTTTATACACCGTATTTAACACATTTTGCTCATGCTTAAGACCTAATGTCGTTGAATTTTACGCTCAATATGTTCAGTTTCACCTTGAAGTGGTTCATACTTGCTGATTGCATTATGCATTTTACATTTGTTTGTAGCTTTGCAATTGCAGTTGTTTTTCTTAAGTAAGAAATTTGCATTATCAATGTACGTGATTCGATTGATATGTCAAGTACCTCTTTAGTTTGATATGGGTAGAAACTAAGGTTTGAGAGAATCAGATCATTATAATTCTCATTACCGAAGTCTATATATATAGAAAAATATACAAAGTTGACCTAATTCTAGAAAAGGAAGGTAAAAGACAAATAAATACATATTATTACAAGAATATAAAATATACTAATATATATATACTCTAGCACTTCTCCTCAAGTTGGTGCATATATGTTAATCATGCCCAACTTGTTAGAGAGATAATCTATCCGTGCTCCATTCAATGCTTTAGTGAAGATATCTCCTAACTGCTCTCCAGTCTTCAAATATCCTGTAGCCACCAATCCTTGCTATATTTTCTCACGTACATAATGATAATCAATTTCAATGTGTTCGGTTCGTTCATGAAATACTGATATAGATGCAATATGGAGAGTGTGAGAGCCCTATTGGGAGTATAGGGGAATATTAGTTTGTTAGTATGAAGGGGTAGTATGGTAATCAGTGTGATAATTAGTTAAGGGCAAGATGTATATAATATAAATAAGGGTAGTAGCGGAGAAGGAGATCATCCTTGGGAATAGTATTTTGGTGAAGGACTTGAGAGAGTTCTTGGGAGAGAGATAGCCCTCTCGAAAGGCTATCGTTATTCTAATTACTCTTTTGAATTGCAATATAGTGTTCTAGTTAGGTTCTTGTATTTGGGATCCTAACAAACTGGTCTCAGAGCAAGTTCATCCTGGCCATTGGATTTGTATCAGAGTTAGTATTGCAGAAGCTAAAGAGATGGGCGGTAGTAAAGGATAATCCTTTGAGAATTGCAACGACAACTCAAAAAAATGCAAAATATGCTTACGGAGTGCACAACAAGACCGTTTGGGAGGGAAAAAGAGACCAAATACGGAAGAACCAACTGTGAAGAAACCCGTCTTGAAGTTATTGGATTGTCGGAAGCAGGGGCGAAGAGTTGCTGGAAGACGGCGATCATACCCAATAACGTGGACGGGAGCTCGATGGAAAATCAATCGAGGTATGTAAAGGTCAGCTTTCAGGGATTCATCGAGAACGGATGAGAAAAATTATCCTCAACTGAGCGGGAAGAAGCTGGGGAGGAGAAGAAGGCAACACAGATCACGAAAGTTTGAAAAGAGGGATGAAGTAGAAATTAAAGTTCGACGAAATTCGAAGATCGGGCGAGTTGAACTGATGAATGTTGTGACTAAGGCTGAAGTTTTGAATGGAGGTCGACCATGGAGGGTTCCGTGACGAGAATCGAAAACTCGAAGGGGAAGGAGTTTTAATAATCGTTGGCGAAAAGGTGTAAGTAATGGTGAAAGCAAAAGGAAAAAGAGACATAAGACAGATGGAAGACATCACTGGCGAAAGCAGGCATGTTCGGAGAAGAAGCTCAATAGGAGGTGTCGATGGAAGTTCTGTGAAGAGGCAATCATGGAGGTTCAAGGAGAACAGGGGTCACAAGAGAAAGAGGGAAGAAGGAACCCTAACCACGTGAATCACGTGAAGGGCAAGGAAGAAGAAGGTTCTGTGGAAAAGTTGGACCCTAGGCTGGAAGAGAGACTGGGTTGAGACGACTGAAATCAAATGACTTTGGTGAGGCCTATTTTGATTCAGAAAAGGAGGTTAGGCAAGATAGGTTTGGGTTTCGGGTCGGGTCAAAATTTGTTTTAAATCCAAACCCAAAACCCCACCCGAAATGACATATCCCTACCTATGAGATGGGAGAAACCCTAGTAGCCGTCATTGGGAAATTCCATCTTAACCCCAACGTGACGCCACCGTCCACCTTCACTATGTTTGCCGTCGATCGTGACTTGGGGATCCACCGTTGTTGTCAATCCTCAGCCATCACTGTCTGCAGCTAATGCTACTGCCATCCGCTGTATGCTGTCGGTGTACGCCATCGCCCACTGACGTTCGTCACGCCACCACCGCCATTGTTTGTCACACACCACTGCACACCATTTTCTACTGTCGCCACCATCCGCGTACGCTGTCGCCGGGGTACACCATCGTCCGATGTTGTTTGTCACACACCACCGTCGCCGACTGTCGCACACCACCGGTTATCATCGTTTGCCGCACTTTTCATCAGACCAGTCGACCAACTAGGGTTTTTCTTTTACTTTCTATTTGAAACAGTTTTTGGGTGGATATTTTCTTGTAAAAAAAAAGGAAAAAAAAAATAGTTTTGTGTATGCACACCTTGAGTACAAGGTGTCTTTGGAGGGTGGGGTATTGTGAAAGCCCTAGGGGAATATTAGTTTGTTAGTATGAAGGGGTAGTATGGTAATTAGTATGATAATTAGTTAGGGGTAAGATGGATATAAATAAGGGTAGTAGGGGAGAAGGAGATTATACTTGGGAATAGTATTTTGGTGAAGGATTTGAGAGAGTTCTTGGGAGAGAGATAGTCCTCTCGAAAGGCTATCGTTAATGTAATTACTCTTTTGAATTGCAATATAGTGTTCTAGTTAGGTTCCTGTATTTGGGATCCTAACAGTGAGCTGCTTGGTTATCACACCAAAGTTTCATTGGAGTGGTGATGCCATCCCAATTCAGTCAGAAGCTGATATATCCATACTAATTCGCACACCGACTGTGCTATAGCTCGATATTCTGATTCAGCACTTGAACGCGACACTACATTTTGTTTCTTACTTTTCGGGTCCATCTCCTTCTTGTTCAAGGGTTTCTTCCAGCCTCTGCCGCCGACCCTGTTCAGATGCCGTACAACCAGTACCGTCGATTCCGTTCAGACGTCGCGCCGTAATTGTTTGAGGTTTGGATCGCCATTATTTCGATGCCAAGGTCGTCATCTTCACTGTCGGGTGTTCAGTCGTCGGAGTCGCCATCAGAAGTACCGTCGACGTCAGGTTTCTTGGTCGTCGGATTCTTGCCTCGTGTGACTGTCATTGGTGAAGTGATTTCGCGTGGCTGCTAGGGTTGTTGTCGAAAAGGGTGGCTGCTAGGGTTTAAAAAGGGAAATCTAAACATTTGTTGGTTCGGTTCACGATTTTTGGTTCAGATTGGTTCACGATTTCTGGTTTGGTTTGGTTCAGTTTCTAACCTCTGTTAAGCTTAGCCTCGTTTCGGTTTACTTTTGTGCGGTTTAGCCATTTTTGTTCCGGTTCAGTAGGTTTACTCCATTTATCTCAAGTTATTTGTTTAACTCTTCTCCAATCAAAGTCAACGGATTCCACCAAAGCTTCCAAAGAAACTATCATGGAAGAAACTAATAAATCTTCCACAGGAGACCTACAATACATCCATCCTAGTTATAGATTGGATGGAAAAAATTATTTAAAATGGTCTCAACTTATTCGAACTTTCTTGAAAGGAAAAGGAAAATTGAACCACATTATTGGGGAAGGACCTAAACCGAAAGATCCAAAGTTCGATGCATGGGATGAAGAAGATTCAATGATTATGTCTTGGTTATGGAATTCAATGACTCCTACTGTTAGTGATACATGTATGTTTCTTAAGACTGCAAAGGACATATGGAAACAATGAAGGAAACTTATTCCAAAGTAAAAGATGACGCACAAATATTTGATATCAAAACTCGTATCTTTCGGACAAAACAAAGTAATCAAACAGTGACATAATATTCTATAATTCTTCAAAGTTTGTGGCAAGAACTGGATCATTATCGATGCATTGATATGAAATGTACTGATGATGCTGCTACTCTAAAAAAAGTTTGTTGAAAAAGACCGAATTTATACGTTTCTTGCCGGTCTCAATGTAGAATTTGATGCTGTTCGAATACAAATTTTGGGCAAAGATCCCTCATCTCTGAATGAAGTTATTGGTATTGTTAGAAGTGAGGAATCTCGCCGTAGTATTATGCTGGAACCACAGACAGAAGGATCGGTCATCAAAACAAGAGGTACTAAAATGACTGATGAAGAGCAACGTACAGGAGCTAACAATTGTGACGTAGGAAAAACAGGAAATAAAGACCGTGTAGTATGCACTTATTGCAAGAAACCAGGGCACACCAAGGATAAATGTTGGAAGCTACATGGAAAACCTGCAAACTATTAGAATTCGAATTCCAAGAATTGGTCAAATAAAGGTAATGCAAATAGAGGAAATAGTCAAGCTCATATTTCATCAAGTCAGAAAGGTGTTGTGACAGAAAAGATTTCTGAAAAAGGAAAACTAAACACAGATGAGATTGAAACACTAAGAAGTTTTTTGGAAACCTTAAAAAAGAATCCTAATCAAGGTACATGTTCAGTAGCCTTTTCAGGTACACATTCACATCCTAAACTCTCTACTTGGATTATTGACTCTGGTGCAACTGACCATATGACAAAGAGTAGTTGTCATTTTATCTCCTATAGTCCTTGTCCGAGCAATAAAAAAATATCTACTGCAGATGGTACTCTATAAACAGTGGCTGGTCAAAGAGACGTCCAAATAAATTCAAACGTTACCTTAAAAAATGTGCTCCATATATCCCGTTTAACTGTTGATTTGATATCAGTAAGAAATTTGCTACAAGATTTGGGATGCAAAGTAACATTTTTTCCTTCTTGTATTTTTCAAGACCAGAGCAATGGGAAGACGATTGGACTTGCTAAAGAAAAAGATGGACTATATTATCTTGATGAACCTATTGGCAAGGATAGTGTTAGGAAGGATGTTCAAGTCTTTGTTTCCTCAGAAACTCATCCCTCTTTAAATAAACTTTGGCTCTATCATTATAGACTAGGGCATGCCTCATTTAGATCTCTTAAAATTTTATACCCGAATTTGTTCGAAAACTTTAGTTTTGATTCAATAATACAGTGTGACATTTGTGAATTTGCTAAACACAAGCGTGTTCCATTTCCTAGTAATAATAAACGAATTTTAGTTCCTCTCTCTTATTCATAGTGATGTTTGGGGTCCCTCCAACGTGCCAAATACTTCCAAATTACGCTGGTTTATTGTATTCATCGATGATTGTACTAGGGTTTCGTGGGTTTATCTTCTAAAACAAAAATCTGATGTTGGTTCTACCATTCAAACATTCTTYCATATGATCGAAAATCAATTTGGAATCAAACCCAAACGATTAAGGTCTGACAATGCTCGAGACTACTTCAACCAAACATTAACATCGTTCTTTCAAAAACATGGAGTCATTCATGAGTCTTCTTGTGTGGAAACTCCTCAACAAAATGAGATTGTCGAAAGAAAAATTGGTCACTTCCTTTCCGTGACCGGTGCCCTTCTTTTCCAAAGAAATGTTCCTAAATCCTTATGGTAGGAAGTTGTACTGACAGCCACTTACTTAATCAATCGGCTACCATCTGCTATTTTAGGTCAAAAAACTCCCATGAATATCTTATCAAAATTTTACCCTGATTTCTGTACGACAAATAACTTGATTCCTTGAGTGTTTGGTTGGGTAGCTTTTGTTCATGTTCATAGTCATCAACGAGGTAAACTTTATCCATGAGCACTCAAATGTATTTTTGTTGGATACTCGAACACTCAAAAGGGATATAAATGCTACCATCCTTCTAAAAAGTATTTCATCTCCGTCGATGTCACTTGTTATGATGATACTAGCTTCTTTACATCACCTTATCTTTAGGGGGAGGACATATTGTTGGAAGATAAGAATTTTCCTATTCCTAACCTCACCTTTCCTTCAAACCCTTCAAACCCTTTGTCATCACATGCACCAAACCCTACTAACATTGACCTTAGTCAATCCTCTTCATCTTTAGACACCTCATTAGAGACATCCAACCCCCCTACTACTATGCCATTACAGGTTTGTTCGAGAAAGAACACTGAAAAAGATAAGCAAGTCCAAGAGTCTGAACATATCTCTGGAACTGAAATTGACGAGAAAAATATCAATAATGAGCCTGACGCTATAGTATCTACTAATGATATGGATTTGCCTATTGCTTTGAGGAATGGAAAACGAACTTGTACTCAATATCCATTATCTCACTTTGTATCATATGACAAACTCTCAAGTCAGTATAGAAGCTTTATGGTGAACCTTACTCAGGTAAATATTCCAAAAACATATATGGAAGCAATACAACATGAAGAATGGAGACA
>NW_019104535.1:931949-952871 GCF_001995035.1 Momordica charantia | reverse complement strand
TTGCAGAAAATTTTTTCCGTTGAGTTTTGGACAGGTAATTTGGAGCGAAGTGTTTTCAGAGATAGAGATGTGAGGTGTCGTGGATGTGCTTTTAGGGAGAGAAATTGAGGTCGTATTTGATCCGTCGGAACTCTCATCCTTGCGCACATCAGTCATCATGGCTGTTTTAACCATTCTGGTGTCAATCTAAACCTAGCTCTGATACCATAAAAACTAAGGATAGAGACACCAGAGAGACATACACGACAAAAGAGAGAAGAAATAAATTCTCAAATTGATTGATCAAAGATGAGGAATAGAGGCACTATTTATAGGTTACAAGAGGAAACAAAATCTAGGAATAACCTCCTAACTTCCCTAACAAAAAAGAAGATTTATTTGCTAAATTTAAACACAAAATCTAAACAACTTTAAAACAACTTCTAACTAAGTCCACATAATCTTAACTTCTAACTAATTCAACACCAACCTTGAGCTAAAACAGTAGCTCTATCAAAAAGAGATTCGAAGGGAGGGTTTGTCATTAAAGATCCTATTGTTCCCCTCTGACCATAAACGGTAAGCCCAGATGAACTGGACCTAGAGAGTTGCATTATTTTTTTTGAAAGGATGACCAGACAAGAGATAGTCAAGGAAGGTTGAGGGATGGTTATTCAGGGCTGTTTCCACCCCAAAGTAGTTAGGAGTCTTCCCAAAACCTTGAAGCAAAATTGTAGTTTATGAATTATATGGAATGACCATGCAAATTATTTGTGTTATTTCTACTACTGCAAAGGAGTTATGAGATAAAGTAAATGAGATTGAGATGTATTCTAATTTGGGCAATTAGTCATAGGTATTTCAAATGACCTTAAAATTAAGTGGTTCTTTGAAAAGGATTTGGCAAGACCTAGACCTTTTTCATACTTATAAATGGAAATCTCTAGATGACACTAAACATCACATGAAAACAATAGAGGACGATTGAATTTACAATTTCCTTGCTGGTCGTAATGTGGAATTTGGTGAGGTAAGAGGTAGGATCATTGGTAGAAAGGCATCTGAAGTTCGAAGTGATGAGAGCCATCAAAATTTTATGCTTCGTAAGAAAAGTACAAGCAACACTATTGAAGGTTTTATGTTGGTGACGGAAGCAATTGCTAAGGGTATGAGAAATCTCGTGTCTAGTGTAATTATTGTAATACATTGCGGCACACGGAAACCTTTTGAAAACTTCGTGGGAAACCAGCCAATTGGAAGAATAAGAAACCAAGTGTGAAGAGTGGTGGTAACTTTTTCATTATTTGCAGAAGACTTACCAAGCAAAGCAAAATTTCATCACCTTCGTTAATATATATATATATTTTTTTTTTGATATCCGTGAGTGTCCGGGACAATTTACGCACACCTCGACTAATCTCATGAGACAATTGCATGACCCTCCAACATTTGGTGTCGGGAAACATATAGAAATTACTAATTCCTAAGGTGGGTGGCCATCATGGGGTTTGAACCCATTCCCCATTTATTAACCCTAACCCCTTTGGACCGATGGGCCACCCATGATGGTTTCACCTTCATTAATATAATGTGCGAAAGCCTGAAGAAATTCTTCTTCTGCATCAATACATGCCTTTGGTAGATTTTGTACATTTTCTTTTTAAGAGAACAATTCAAAGAAAATTACATTAGATTTGCACCTTCATTTAGGGTCCTTGAGAAAATGATGTCTTTGTCAAAATAGTCAACAAAACTAGAAAAGAAATCTCTCTACGAAACATAATTTTATTGAATTGGATCAATGCTTCCAATTGAAGGAATGAGCATCAGTTTTTTCACAACAAATAAATAGATTATTCCTCTCTTAGTTCCTATTTTTACATAAAAGAGCATATCTTTTTTATAGTGCTCACTATTGTTACTACATTTTCTTTTATATCCTTGCTACTGTAAACCGAGAAGAGTGATGGTAAATAATGCTTGTGTTATTGTCATTGTGATTCAATTACATGATTCAGTTACTTGAATGGTAATGTTACAGTCCGTCAATGGACACTATGGTGTTTGTTTCTAATATTGGAGCTTTCAAGTTCTTAGAATCTTTGAATTCTGCTTTATTATGATTTTTAAATGGAAGACATTTCACTAATCTTTTATGTCCGCTTGTTTTGTGGAATGCTCTTTATTCATATGATGGATGATTGCTAGAATAATTTTTCATGTAGGAAATTGCTGGAAATGAGATAGAAAAAGTCCTCCAAATTAGAAACAAAATTCCTCGAAGAAAGGCTCTCTCATCATTAGAAGAAAAAGTTATTACCATATTGACAGAAGAAGGTTACGTCAGTACAGATACTACTTCAGGGGGTCTAGAACCTATACCTGATTTGGTGGAGGATGAAGATGAGGATGATGAAGTGGTGGTTGATGGTGAAGTCGATGAAGGTGATGTCCATATAAAACCAACTTCACGCAAGCCTGTTCTGACAGTAATGCTCAACTCTTCTACCCTAGTTATATTTGGTTGTTTGGATAGTATTTGGTTATTTCTTCTAGTCTTCTTCTGTTCCAAGAGTAATGTGGACATAATATATGATTATAAACAAACCATCATAGCCCCAATAATATTTTTAATCTGAAATAACCCAATGCTTCACTGAGTAAATCAGTAAAATGCTTGCGTGAGGAGAGAATTTGCTCAAACCTCAAATATCAACCAAATTAGTGAAGTGCTTTTCTATATGTGAACCAACATCATGAATCTAAATCTCCTTCCAGCCACTTAAGTAGGATATGGCATCATATTTTAATGAGGGTAATTTCAAGTTTCTACTCGATAAATATAAAAAATCATTTGGATAAAACTTTGTTACTTCCAGTCACTGTGTCGTACTGCCTCATTTTTTTTATTTGATAATATATCTTATGTAGATTCTGCCTCTTTGTTCTGTTTCACACTGCTTCATTTTTTTATTTGATAATATTTTTTATATGGATATTGCCTATTTATTCTCTTATGGTTATAATTGTTTATTTTATTGGAAAACATTATGAAGTTTGGAAGGTGAATAAGTTCTTACCCTATATTTTGAATTTCATCGAATTAGATCTTAGACTCGGATAACTATTGCAACTATTACCTTTTGGCTTTTGTTAGGCTTCCGTTGCATTAGGCTTCTAAATTTAACAAAAAACCAAGTTAGAAATGTCCCAAAATCCACTAATTTCAACAGAGATCAAGCTCCAACAAATCAATTCACAAATCAAGCTCTAGTAAATCAATGATCTAGATTGACTGTGGAATAAATCTCCTAAAACTCCAATTTCAACAAAATTCCACTTTTAGCGTCTTCTTTCTACTCCATACTCCATCAATTTCATTGCAAATGTTCGATTGTAATCAATTGCAATGCATGTGGGAATTATTTTAATGAAGCATGAAAAAGGTAACACTTGGTACATATGTCAAAGTAAAGGTTCAATCGGATGAAATTGAAATTTTAGTACAAAAATTGACACACCTTGTTAACTTCGGGGTAAATTTTGAATGTTTTCCTATTTTGTTCTATTTTTAGTTGTCTTCACCACTAACTTGAAAGTGACACACTCAGGTTTTCCTTCGCGACCATATCTATTTGTATTTGTATTATGATGTGCTCTTCGTTAAGAAAATGTCTTCTTTTGGTTGCACTGTTTTTAGAATAGTTATCTTTTGTTAATTTGCATTCTTTCTTCATATGATTTTTTATATTATGTAGTTTCTTTAACACCATATGTTTCTATTTCTTATAGCTCTTTTCTGAGGTAGACGTGAAGTTAGTATTTAAAGAAGTGACATCCAAGTTTCTCAGGAGACGCATTGTGGAGGTATGATTGCTTTATACTCTATGGAATATGTTTTCCACAATGTAATCTTCATGTCGTACTTTAGCAAATGCCTCATGAATAGTAGGGAGAGGCTTTATCGGTAGGGTTCTACCTCTAACTTATCCAAATTTTTGTTGTCCCAACGTAAATTTGTAGATTTGATCTCTCCAAAATATTCTGGTAGATTTTGGTATTAGTTGCACATTATCAATCATAGCATTCATACATGTCTTCTTGCCATAACTGTGTAAGCACTCAAGTATAGTCTTAGTGGTAGCTCCCGTTCTTGAAATCATATAGTTTTCTTTCAATTTCAAAGAGCATTCCAGTATTTTCTGGATCAGAAAAATTTTCCATAATATTGCCCCTGATTTTCTTTGCCTTGAGCCTAAGTGAGAATTTTTCCCCACGTAAGTATGTATTGAAATAATTAACCAGGACAGTACCAGGCTATTGTCGACTTTACCTGCTTGAAATTTTGGGTCATCAGCGGTTGGTTGCTTTTAATATCCAAGTAGATACTGATCTTCTCCTTTCCAATTGAGCATGGATTTTGTTTTTTCACTATTCTGTGAAGCTTGTAGAATGAGAAAAACAACAGGATTTTTAGAGGGGTTGAGAGATATTGGGAAGAGGTTTGTGCCCTTACTTAGTCTCACATCTCTCTTTGGGCTTTTGTATCTAAATATTTATGTAATTAATCCTTAGGATTGTCCTTGTTAGATTGGAGCTCATTATTTTAGTTTGGCTCCTTTTGTTAGGCTATCTTTTTGTATGCCTTTTTGTATTATTTCATTCTTCTCAATGAAAGCATGGTTTTTGATAAAAATAAAAAATAGTAATAATAATAATAGGAGCATGGATTTCAACCATTGTAGATAGTTCTTCTCATTCAATTTATGGCCTGCAATTTGGATAATAGTGTTGTCAATATGGAGTGAATGTATTGAATTAGCTAAAATTGAATAATCTTGGTAGTGTTCTTTATCTCCATTTTTTGTTAATTACTCTTTCAATGATAGTTGTCATAATTGGGGGCTTTTATGCAATTTTGATGCTCTTCAAGTAGGAGGTTGTAATTTTATTTTATTTTACTTCTTATGGGAGTTGGTTATGTACAAGCATTATTGTAACTTTTCACTCATCGATGAAAAGTTTGTTCTTTATTAACAAGGAAAAAAAAGAAAAAAAACTCCTCTCCATTGAAAGTCTTTGTTTCTTTGTTTCTTTTTTTTTCCTTTTTAACAAAATACAAGCTTTTTATTGATAAATACAAAGGAACAAAATGGCTCAAGGATACAAACTCCTGAAAGAGTGAAAAGAGAAAGAAAGACTAAAATAAGAGAATCAAAAGTCAAGGGGAGTCATAAAAATCGTTGTTTACTAGTGAAAGGTGATTTTGTAGCTCAAAGAACTTAGTTTGATATAGCAGAAGGTTTTCAGTAACCAAAATTATTCCCATGGCAATGTTTTCATATTCTCTCTGCATGTTACTGCTAGGGTGGAAGAAGAAGTGATGGGAGGACACCTGTTGAGATACGTCCAATTAACTCAAGATGTGGGTTACTTCCTCGGGCACATGGCAGCACACTTTTCACTCGTGGAGAAACTCAGGTTGTGACAATCATTATTGCATGTGTGTGGAAATCACTATTTCTATATTTTTGTATATGCTTATTTAGCACCAGATCATCGTGTGAATGTAAACGCCTCTTTGTAAATAATATAAATCAATCAAGGATCTTTTCTGCAACTTCTTTGGTTTTGCTACCTCTTTTATGTTCCTTATCTAGAAAAGAAAAGAGAGATGAATTAGGGTTCAATCCCAAAAAACTGGCTTTATTTGGCTTTTTAGTAGGAAAATCTTGTAGTTCCTTTTTGTTTGGTTTTCCATCCGTAACTGGCGAAACTAAATAAACTCTCAAGTCAGTCCTAAATAAAGCAAGGAATGGAAGGATGTTAAAGGCCAGTAATTCTTGCTCCTGCCCCTTGGTATGCCAGGATTGATTTGGTAGGCAGGAAAAGTATCAAGTCATAATATCGCCATATTTTCAATATTTATATGCTCTTTTTTCTTCAGTCACTTGCAGTGGTTACACTTGGGGATAAGCAAATGGCCCAAAGAGTGGACAACCTTGTCGATGTAGATGAGTTGAAGAGGTTCTACCTTCAGGTTGTTATAGATTTTTTAATTTTAATTTTAATTTTTTAATTTTTGTTGATCAAGTTTTCAACCTATCAACACTGCTTGCATATATCTGTATGACATCCAATTCTTTAACCATCATAAATTATTGTTTTCTTTAATTCCAATTTATCAAATCAGGTGTAGTGTCGTTTAATTTTAGAAATCCTTCTGCAAGCTTAAAAAGCCAAAGGCACAAGGCATTTTGTAGGAAACAGGATGTAGACACAGTTGGGGTAAATTTATTATTATTATTATTTCCAGAGAAGCAAAATTTCATTACATTAATGAAATTACAAAAGGAGGAAAACCTCCAAGGGTAATGGGGTCACAAAATATCCTGTCCAATTAGCAGAGAATAATTATAAAATAATTTGTCTAGCTTCCACCTAGTGGCAGCCGTATGCAAATTAAGGTCAAATAAATAAGCAAAGTTCCTCTCCTTTCCACAAAAGAATCTATTGTTTCTTTCTAGCCAAGTATTCCAAAGAAAGCCTCTAATCTGATTCAGCCATAAGGATGCTACACTTACAGGCTTCGAGGAACTTGTCCATCCATCAGGACTCAGGAGCTTATTCTAGTCTTATGAAGACCAGTTTCCCAAGAAGATATAATTTTTTTTGGGTACTCTTGGAATTTGTTGCTATTTTTGCATGACACTTCATTAGGCAATAGAAAGATTTTGGTCATTGCTTTTGGATCACCTTTTGTGTATCAATACCTCTGTGACTAAAGCTTTCATAGGAAAATTTTCATTTTTAGATATCTGCCTTCCATATGCTCTTGTAAAGAGGGATACTGATTTCTGTATGCTCTTATTATGACAAATCTAATCATGTTTATTGTGAAGAATTTTTTTTTGGAGTTATTTTAGACCTGGTAAACCAAAAATTATCAGTATTTATGGCTGTTCAATTTGCAATTTGTGCACAGTTGTCCCAGTTATCTCATTTACATATTCTTCAGATTTTAGTTTTGTGAGTTTATTATAACAAATGGCCTAATGTAATAACTATTATGTGGGGTGATTCTTACTAATATAATAACTATTATCCATATTTAGTACTCATTTCCCCCATCATGTGTTGGAGAAGTTGGGCGTATTGGTGCACCCAGCCGAAGAGAAATTGGTCATGGTACGCTTGCAGAGAGAGCACTTGAACCATCTTTACCTTCTGAAGATGATTTTCCTTATACCATACGTGTTGAGAGTACAATCACTGAAAGCAATGGCTCCTCGAGGTTAGCTGATTCACATGTTTTTGTGCTGTCAAAACATCTAAACTATGATATCTTTGTTCGTTATATTATATATAATTTTGAAAACTCTTTTTTTAATATTTATTAGTTTTCCATGTTAGCATGGCATCCGTTTGTGGGGGCTCTTTAGCTTTGCAGGATGCTGGAGTTCCAATAAGGTGTCCAATTGCTGGTATAGCAATGGGGTTGGTTCTTGATACAAAGGAATTTGGGGGAGATGGAACTCCACTTATTCTGTCTGACATAACAGGATCCGAGGATGCTTCTGGAGATATGGATTTTAAGGTATTATTTTTAAATTTAGAGCTTATTAGTTGATTTTTTACTGGGGTGGGCACGGTAGGGGGAGCAAAGCTCCAATTCCGTGTTATAAAAAAAAAAAAAATTTTTTGATGCAAAAAAGATTCCCATATATATGCAAAATATTAAGACGGTCGGTGGTTACTATCTCCAAATATTATGCATAAAATTGGTGGTTTACAGGTTGCTGGTAACGAAATGGGCATAACAGCATTTCAGATGGACATAAAGGTATGCTATTCTTAGATTTTATCTCACTTTCTCATTGATTTAGTTATATTTATGTCATTTTCTCTAAATATGTTCACTTGATATGGTTCAAAAGTCCACGAGAAGATAAGAATTTGTCTCAATATGATAGGTTGGAGGCATCACTATACCCATTATGAGAGAGGCGCTCCTGCAAGCTAAGGATGGCCGTAAGCATATTCTTGGTCAGTAAATCCTGATTTGATACTCCTTATTTAGAACTTTTTCATAGTTATGAATTTGTTGTTGAGGGAGAAATTTGATTACTTTCTCCCACAGAGCAATTTTGGCAGTTAGCAAAAGGTGGTTTTTTCTTAAAGAGAGAACTTTAAGATTTTTGGTTTTGCTAGGTTTACCTCTAATTTTCAATGTTTAATATATATTGTAAGTTGGTTATTGTTTTTACTCCTCACTAATGAGATTATTTCATATACTTGTACGCATTAGTTTTTTTTGTACTAAAAAAAAAAGATGACAAGTTTTTTGATTGCCTCAAGTGAGAGGCAACTAAAGAGCGATGCTTGATTGAAGCAAGCTTCCCATTAAATAATAAATCAGAAGTATAAATTTATATAGTAAATATACACAACTTACTAGAAAAACCTTTTGAAATTCCACATCCAGCTCGGGCTTCTCCTTTCAATTATAACTTCCTCCTTATTCCCTATGCTGATTTAATATCTCAGATATTTATCTCCCAGATATTTTATATCCATACCCATGAAATAAACCCGTGATCCAAACGGGCCAAAAATGAATGTTTAATGGGTAAGAATATAGAAGAAAATTTATGCAAATATCAGAAAATATACAAGGTTAACAAATAAAAGGAGTTAAAAGGATGTAAGCTCTCTGCCAGTATGGTCTTGATCAACAAGTGTAACAGACTTGAGATGGATAGAGAAGAATATCGCATTCCATTCTTGGACTGAATCTCAACAGTGTCCAATATAATATATATATATATATATATTTTTTTTTAAATTCTGTCTGACCCTCTAATCACCAATTTGTGGTGATCCATGGCATAAGTTTGTAAAGCTCTGTGATATTCCTGGAGTTTCACAATTTTACGTCGTTTTCAATTGACAGCTGAAATGTTGAATTCTTCTCCTCCACCTTCGAAAAGACTTTCACAATATGCTCCATTGATTCATGTCATGAAGGTTTGGCGATGCCCATCTTCGATGTTGTAGTTGTAGTTTGGCCTAGTATATTGATAATAAAACTTGATTTTTACTTCTTCCTTTTTTCTGATTCTTTGATAGGTCCAACCTGAAAAAATAAATCTAATCATTGGTAGCGGTGGAAAAAAAGTGAAGAGCATTATAGAGGAAACAGGAGTCGAGGCTATTGACACTCAAGATGATGGGATAGTATGTTCAGTTCAACTTCATTTAGCCAACTCTGACTCTTTTGGCCGCAACCTTGATATATTTCGCTTTTGTAGGTTAAAATTACTGCAAAGGATTTGTCGAGCTTGGAAAAATCGAAAGCTATTATTAGCAATCTGACGATGGTTCCAACTGTGGGTGACATCTATAGGTAATTTTACTTCTCCAAATAATTCTTAACATCGTTTTACTTTCAAGGAAGGTTCCATGTGTATTCAAGGACTTCTACTTGGGATGGTTTATACTTCAGTTGACTTAGGCTTCACATGATTTCATTTTCTCTCGCAATAAATTACTACTTATATTAAAATGGGTTGGTGTTTTTTGTTTTTTTATTTATTTATTTTTAAATCTTGCTGTAAGGAGTTATATTTATGAGAAAATGAGTACTTGTCAATTATTGAAATTTTGATAAGCTTCACTTGATTTTTAATCTTTGTCAAATTTTTATGCTTTTTTGCAAGTTTTGGTCACCATATCTGTCATCTTACAATATTTTTTTCTAATTGTTCTTCTTTTCTGGTAAATGCATATGTAGAGCCTTTTTCTAGCTCTTTTCTTGGAAGAATTTCTTGTCCTCTTCTCAGATATCAATATAATGGTTTCTTACCAAAATAAACAAATAAATAACTATAACGGTAAATATAATTATATATTGTTTACTGTTTAGGATCATGAAATGTAAGTTGAGTCCTCTTCTATTGACTAGCTATACATAGAAAAAAATTCCAAAAATATTTAGTCTAAAAAAATTAACAATAGGAGCTCTCTTTTTTGTGTAACAGTAAATTTAAATTATTAAAATACAAAGAAATAAGTACTACTGTTAATAAAAATGCAAATGATATATGATCTACAGATCTTCTACTTAATAAGAAATAAATTAATATTAAAAACAACAGAAATATATTTGAAGATGATAGGAATCACCCTTAGGGTAATAAAGGGATATTATTAGAGTATCGAGGGTACCTTAGTAATTAGATAGGAAAGTGGTTAGGGAGTGTTGTTATAAATAGAATGGAGGTGCAAGGATGAAGGTATCCAATGGAGTGAATATGGTTTAGGCTTGAGTAAGAATACTCAGGAGAGGAGGGGAGGGTCCAAGTACCTCAAATTACTTGGTAGTTCTAGTATTTCTTGTTTGGGTTCTAACGGAAGATAAATCAATGATGTTCTCTATATATGTGCATGCTGTATGGATTATCAAATATTACTAAAATAATATTTTGTTAGAATTGAGATGAAGAATTAATGATATACTTGCAAACCATTTGTATAAGTGTATAACCTAATGGGTATTTTGTAATTTTTTATTTTTTTGGATTCATGTGTATTTTGTAATTTAGTCCCATAATTTGATGTTGGAAATTTTAATAATGCCAAGGACAATATTGTCAAGTAATTGTATTTGTTATCCGATAACCATAATATTGTTGATACCAATTTAACATGGACAATATTTTAAGTTTTAAATATACTGCATTCTATTCAAACTCCAACATGTAAATCAAATAATATTCAAAACCAACAAAAGGAAAAATAACTTTTTTCTTTCATTTAAAATTAACCCTTTATTTTATATATAAAAAAAAATTTGTTGTTGAAAATAATTATTTTGATGATTCTCCATAAAAGTTCAAAATTTCTAGTTTTTCGTGAGTTTTGAAATTGTATATATATTTTTAAAATATTTTTGAGATTGATCAATTATGATATAAATTGGTTTTATGTGTCATTGTTATAAATTTACCAGTGTTATCTATTAAAACTCATAGTTCTCTTTTTTTTTTTAAAAAAAAAAAAAGTTTAGTTTAAAGACTCTTAAAAATGCCTTAGAGTTCTCTGACACATACACTTTTTATGTATAAAATGTTGATGTGATGGATATTAAAGTATCCAAATGATTGTAACTTTATACAGAACTTTGATTATTTACTTTTCTGTGCATTTTGTTAAATATATATAAATATATGAAGAAAAGTTCTAAGAATCATGTAATCATTTTGAACACGAGAGCTTAATGAGCTTTTTTCGTGCAATTGTTGGCTCATTCATTACTCTGGTACAGTGCTTCTGCAGATCTCTTTATTTTCAAAGTTATTGTGATCGGGTTAAAAAGTATTGATTAAAGATTAAATTTAGCATAATACATCAACTTAAGCTTTTAAGTTCCGCTGTGATTTAACATGGAATTAGAGGAGGTCTAGTCTTCAAACCCCTGTAATGTCATTTTCTCTCCCATTAATATTGATTTGACTTGTTGAACATAAGCAGCAAGCACACAAATGAGGGAGAATATTAAAGTATTGATAAAATATTAAAGTTACTGTAACTCATCAACTTAAGCTTTTGAGTTGAGTGATGACTTAACATGAATAAAGTTTCATACTTATAAATCTATCAATTGCTGCAGTGTCCTCTATATTAAACAATTTATATTTTATTTGAACAAAACTACTGGAGTTTTACCTCGGACTCTCTTTCTTTTTCCTTCCAGGAACTGTGAGATAAAGACGGTTGCTGCTTACGGTGTTTTTGTTGAGATAGCACCTGGACGAGAGGTAATGCCTGGCAGAAACTTGAAACTGTTTTTATGCATAAATGATGGCAGAAACCTTTATGAAGTATAATTAGTAGTGATTTTGTAATTTTTAGTTTGAGTTTGTTAGTTGTTATTTAGTTAGTTGGGTTGTTAAGTTGATTGTACGTTTGTTTGTGATTGGATTGGTGGGCTTAAATCCTCTGTAAATTGAGTCGAGGGTTAATTTCTTGTATTAGCAAGCTTTTTAAAACTTCAAGAATTCTCACTGGTAGTCTCTATTATTATACACATCTTGCTGATACAAAAGATTAGCCCTCAATAAAAGAGAGGATGTAAACCCAGTTATCCAATTACTAACAAACTACTTAACAACCCAACTATTAACCAATTATCAACTGACAAACTCAAACAAACAATTACGAAAGTACTACTAATTACACTGCATTTCTTTTAGAGAGATTCTTTGCTGTGCTGATAATTTTCTTAGTCAGTTGAGCTAACATGTATGACAGAAAATGAGATCCTTGATTAGGACAATGAATCCTTCAAATCTCTACTATGATTGGTGATACTTTTCATTTTGGGTCTAAGCTCGCATATATTTATGTATGGATTCTATCAAGAGAATTTAAGTCAATGTAAGACATTTTTCCTTACCTATAAACCCCCGAACTCCCTCACTTTCAGCTGATGTGGAATTACCTACATTAACTAGTAACTAGAATGCTCATTGCTAGAGCAACATCATTACAACTTGATGAATATATTATTTATTAACTTACTAATTTTTTGGAAGTTTCTTGATCTACCCATCTTTGTTGTAAATTTACTGAGATGTGTGTGCTTGTACCCTACAATGTACCATTCCAGTTTTGTTCGATGTATCTAGAGTACATATCCTTGAAACAAACTAGTATCTTATTTTGGTTCTGCTCACCCCTAAATAAAGGTAATATCTTGCCTTAGATCTATACTTTCAAATTTATCTTTACGAAGTTTTCAAACTCTTAGGTTCTATGGTAATGCTATCAATTAAACTTATATTGTCATTATAAACAATGAGATTGATGAACTTTTTCTCCTTGTTTATAAAATTAGCAATTTGTTACATAATTGTTTATTTTTAAAAGCCTTATTTCCCATTTCCTTTCTTGTCATATTTTAGTTTCTGACTTTCGTAAAACCATTTTATGCAAAACTAGACGGTCCCTTGACTTGTGCCTATTATAAGTTTTCTTGCAGGGACTTTGCCATATTAGTGAGTTGAGCTCAGATTGGTTGGCAAAGGCAGAAGACGTGAGTAAATTTTTTCTGTTTTTTTTTTTTTTGACTCTTGCCAATGTTCTTTCAGTCAAAGTTGTGAAGATTATGACATTTTAGATAAAAAGTTTTTTTTTTTTCTTTTTCCTGTGGCAGGCTTTTAAAGTTGGAGACAAAATTGATGTCAAACTCATTGAGGTTAGATTCTATGCCCTAGAGGTGTTCTGAGATTTTATGGAATTATTGATTGTTTCCAAGTTATAACTTATATAGTCTTCACCTACTTAATTTATTCATAAAAAAAAAGTATAAATTGGTTTTTACTTAGTTTGGAGTTGACATCCTCCTATAAATAGAGGAATAGTCCCTTGCATTTTCAATAGTTTTGGTTAATGAATAAAGATTTTGTAGAGTATTTCTTAGGATTAAAGCTAGATTGTATTATCAAATCCCATAATTTCAAATGTTCTATTTACATCCTTGAACGTTACATAAAATTCATTTTGGTCTCTACATATTAAGTTTTCATATTGCATTTAGAAGAAATTTTGCATATCACATGGACTTATATAAACTATGTGTATCAAGTCTTCTAACATATTGTCTATTTTTTTTTTCTGAAATATATAGTCTAAAATTTTTGTTAAATGCAATAAAGAAAAATTAATGCTACTAGAACTAAAATATAAAAGTAGAAAGTTGAAAGGTAATAAATATAAAAGTTCAAGTACAAAAATAGTATTTAGACCTACTCTAGTAATCATAAGAGATTCAATTTTATTCTTTAAGTAGAGCTTTTTTGTAACCCTTCACCGGGTTCTCTCCCTTTTTGTAATTTCATCTCATCAATGAAATTGTTTCTTCTAAAAAAATTCTTTAAATAGAATGCCTACTTAATTATCATATAAATGCTACAAATATTTGAGAAACAAGTACTAGTAGGAAATGTGAAATCTAAGAACAGCTCTGCTAACTATTGGTTTCTTTCTTAATATTGTTATGTTATGTAACATTCAAAGTAGGGCTGAGTTTCAATCTTAGAAATATTTAGTTTTAATCACCAACTTTAAAAGTATAAATAGTATACTAATAGCCCAATCTATACTTGCTTTTAGCTACCTCTCATAAGAAAATTATCCCACAAACAATGAGAAGGAAATTGCAGAGTAACAAATAACATAAAAGCAGATTCATTAAATGATCCTAATCAGTGATCAAAATGTACAAGGAAGATAGTGATAAGGAATCTATCCCACAAACAATGAGAAGGAAATTGCAGAGTAACAAATAACATAAAAGCAGATTCATTAAATGATCCTAATCAGTGATCAAAATGTACAAGGAAGATAGTGATAAGGAATCTATTCCTAGCATGACTCGGAACTAGATTTCAAAAACTTTCTCCTATAATGAGAATCAGAAAGGAAGAATAGTTGCAGAAAGTTTAAGATAAAAGAACAGAGAAAAGTTTGTTTCTTGTTAAAAAATAATTAAATAAATAAAAGGATCTAGAAGCTAAAACAAATATATATATATACACACACTACGTCGGCAACATTCTTAACTTTTTCTATTAATCCCCAATTACTGTGAATAAGAAATGAAGAATAGTTGCAAAAAATTTTAGATAAGGAGCATCATCTAGAAACTAGAAACAAAATAATGTCGACAAGATTTCTAACTCCTAGGATTAATTCAACGGTACAAGCTTATTTTATAGGCTTTTCTGTTTGCTTGCTGGAGAATTCTTCTTGTTGGCTCACTTTTTTTGCAACTTCAATATATGGTATCTGTTATTAGAAACATTTAGAAAGACAAATACGAGGAAGATGTTGATAATCATAGGTCCTTTTGGAGTAAATGTTAAATGATATTGTATTTATTTAGCTCTTAATTATCACAATGATATAGGTAAATGAGAAGGGGCAGCTCCGCCTTAGCCGTCGTGCACTGCTTCCTGATGCTGATCAGGATCCCAGTTCAAAGGAGAATACAGATAACCCCTCCAGAAACAAGAGTGCAGTTCAAAAGGGCCCTGATAAAGCCACATCAAAGAGAGCTGGAAGGGAGAACATTGAACAAACTAATGTTAAAGTGAGTAATTCATTGGAGGATGCTGCAAAACTGCAAAAGAAATTTATACGGAAAGAAGTAAGCGCAACCAAAGACAGACCTATAAGCAAAGAAAAGACGAAAAGCACAAGCAGTTAGTAGTATCTCCAATGCCAAACTTCAGTGAATGAAAAGGCTGTATTCATATGGGCTTATTATTTGTGTTATACACAAATTGTTTGTTGGTGTTGGTTCTGCAAGCAAGAAAATTTGAGCTGGAAGGGCCACACAACTTCAAGATTACCAAGGTAAATCCTCTTTGTCCTTTTTAGTATGTTTCTTTCTTACTAGATGTGCTACAAGTTTTTAGCCATGTATCCACAACTTGCTAGTTTAGTTCATATTGTTTCCCAAACTTATTTGGGTGCATGAAAATTTTGACAGGAATAACGAAAACTGTGGTTTTTGTCCCAATGACCTTGATTGACATGAATGTACAGAAATGCGACAGTAGCAGGAGCAAACGTGTATACTCATGTTTTTTACGAGTCGAAAGGAGATCTATTAACGTAACGGTACAGCTGCTGCAGAGTAAGCAGAAGCTCGTCCCAGAATTCCTATCTTTTGGTCCCTAACTTTTGGGTAAACATTTATTCATATGAAGATTACTGCATGTCCTATTCGACTCTTTGATAGAGCTTTCGTAATGGAATAGATATGGACACATGGAAATGAATCCCTTATGTTCTTGGAGCTTTTGGTTTGTTTTTTGTTTCCATAGATTAGGATCTATATTTTTTTTATTTACAAGTTTCTGCATTTTCATGAAATTTTTTTAGAAAATATTAAATATTCAATTCATACTTCAATTAAATTGTTGGCAAACAAAACTTAATAATATTCTTGTATCTTAAAGACTTCATTGTAGAAAATGGAAGAAGAGAATTAATCTTTGTTGGCTGCATGGTTTAGAGTAAATTGATTTATTATTTTCTTTTGCTTACTAATATATATGGAGAAAATGTTGTACAAGGCTACCAAAGTATGAAATTTATTTGAAAATATTAGGGTTGCGAAGTATAAGTGTTGTCTCGAACTATTCTTGTATATTGGCATGTTCGAAATCTTTTATCATACTTTTTGTTCAATGACTATCACACTTCAATTTAATTGCATAACAATCAAACAAATTATAAATCACAGAAATAATTAAGGGTTGGTTTGATAATCATTTCGTTTGGTTGGTTTGATAATCATTTCGTTTTTTATTTTTGGTGGTTATTTGATAATCAATTCAATTTTTTTTTTTTTCATTTCAAAAACCATTTTTAAATTCTATGTAAATTTAAAAACAAAAAAAATAGTTTTCAAAAACAGGATTTTGTCCCATTTTTCTTCTAATACTCAACTTTTTTTTCTTTTTCATATTTATCTCTAAAAAATTATTTTTCACTCTAATTTTTTTTATTTCTAAATTTCTCTATACGAACTTTATTTTTCTCTCTCCAAAATTTTCATATTTTGAATATTTAGTGTTATTTGTCTTCCTCTAAATTTTTATGTATTTTTGTTTTTTTTTAATAGACTAATTTCATTTCTCTCTAAAAATTTAATATTTTTCCTAACTTTTTCCTCTCTAAAATTTCATATTTTATAACTTTTCTTTCTTTTTCTAATCTATTTTTTCCTCTAAAAATTATATTTTATTTTTCCATTTAATTTTCTTAACTTTTATTTATCTTTGTATTTATTTATTTTCTAGGAAAATTATATTTTGAATCTTGTTTTTATCTCTAAATTTGTTTCCACTATAATTTTTCTCTTTCTTTATATCTTTATTTTTTTCTTTCTCTTTAACTTTTCTTTCACTATTTTTTTTCTAAATATTTTTATTTATTTCTCTATAATTGATCTTCCAAAAGTTTTTTTACATCTCTATTTTCATGTCTCTACATTAGGGGAAGACAAAAATTTTTGCAGAGTCGAGTCTCAAAAATAGAAAATGGATGTCCCGACCTCGTCCCCATCCGCGATTCCATTTTTTAAATAATTAATATATATTTATTACACTTTTTTTATACTTAAATTCTAAAAATAATTAAAAAAATTATAAAATCGATAATTTTTCTCGAGAACATCTCTCGGACTCAAGAACGAGGTGGAGACGGAGACTAAAAATTTTCACGTGCCCAAGAATGGAGGAGAACATCTTCACTTGCACCCACACCATTGTCATCTCTAGTCTACATAAAATTTTCTCTCTCTAATATGTATTTTCAATTTTCTAACTTTTTAAAAACAAAAAACTAAAAATGGTTATTAAACAAGTTTTAGTTTTTTGTTTTTTAAAAACAAAAAACAAACATTGTTATCAAACATATATGGTTTTTGCTTTCTAAAAACAGAAAACCCAAACGGGCCCTAAAGGATAAAAGTTCTATAGATCAACTAGTTAAGATATATTTTATCGATAAAAAAATTTGATTTTTGTACTTTCATTAAAGTAATGATTTGGTCTCTAAATTTTTATTTGTAACGATTTAGTCCGTGTACTCAAAATGATAACAATTTAGTTCTTTAATTTTAGTATATAGCAATTTAGTCTCTATAGTGTAAAATTTATAACAATTTAGTTCTTTGCTCAATACTTATTTTATTTTTATGTCTAAATTTGTTTTCACTATAATTTTTCTCTTTCTTTATAAATTCTTTTTTTTCTTTAACATATATTTTCCTCTTGATTTTACTTTCTTTTTCTCTCTAAATTTTTCCCTTTTTGTTTTAACTTTTATTTCACAATTTTTTTCTAAATCTTTTTATTTATCCCTCTAAAATTTATCTTCCAAAAGTTTATTTAAGACAAAAATTTCCGCATGGCCAGGCCCTGAAGGAAATGCATGTCCTAACCCCGTCTCCAATTCCATTTTTTTAATAATTCATATATTTTTTTAGTACACTTTTTTATACTTAAATTCTAAAAATTAATTAAAAAGAATTATAAAACATATAATTTTTCTCGAGAACATCTCTCGGACCGAAGAACGAGGTGGAGATGGGAACTAAAAATTTTCACGAGCACGAAAATTGGAGAGAGCATCCTAGTCGTACTCACATCATTGTCATCTCTACACTACATATAAATTTTTTTCTCTAATATGTATTTTCAATTTTCTAACTTTTTAAAAACAGAAAACTAAAAATTGTTACCAAACATGTTTGGTTTTCTATTTTTTAAAAACAAAAAACAAAAACTGGTTATCAAACATTTGTTTTTTAAAAATAGAAAATGAAAAACAAGAAAACCCAAAAACAAAAATGGTTATCAAACGGACCCTAAAGATTCTAAATTAAAATTTTAAAAATGAGTACCAAACTTTTTCCAAATCATAAAGACCAAAATTTTAATTTAACCTAAACAAAATGATGAATAATATCAGTTTTTAAAATTACTTGAACCAAAATAAACAAAGGTAAAAAATATAAGAACGAAGATAACTCCCCGCATTTTTTTATATATGATATTTTAGTAGTTTAAGCCCATAAACTAGGAATTTTTTTTTTATTTTCGTTACAGTAGAGATTTTTTCTAATTTAGTCTTTATGTTATTTGTTATTATCTTTTCTAAAAAAAAGAGATAATATTTATTAGGTAAGGTTTTATTAGACAAAGCATATTAAGAAAATAAAATAAAAGAAAAGAAAGATAAAAGAAATTAAAAAAGAAATGAATAAAAGATGGGTTGGGCTTAGAATTACTTAAAAAGAATATCACAAACCCTATATTATATGGTTCCCTTTCCTCTCTCTCAATTTTCCATCTGGCAGAACTATTTTATTTTCTCCTCCCTCGCACACGCATCCAACGTCAGTCGGTTATGTCACGAATAAATTTTGGTTTGGTAATCCTTATACTAGGTGTTAAATTTTATCAGTTGAATCTTATTGTTTTTTTTTTTATTTTAGTTAATTTTTGGGAAATTGATTTAAGCTAGGCCAGTAAATTTCGTAGATTGATTCAACAATTATTTTGGATCGCTATTGAGGTAAGTGGACTCTGCTTTCAGAATGCCTTAGGGCTAGGTTGGAATTTTTATATGATGTTTTGAATGGCTATGATGATTGCTGTTTATGAATTGAATGTTATGTGAAATTGTTGTGCTGCATTACAGAATGTTTAGTTATGGGATCTCATGTATGATCTTGAATGTGAAACTGTTTTTATATATTTATATATATAAAGGTTGTGGCAACCACCCTAGTGCAATGCACGACTAGACTGAAATTGAGGACCTAGGTGGGTGAGACTTCGCTCTACTAACTGGGTGTCAACTACCATTAGTTTGGGTAGAGTCTGCCGGGAAACCCACCTATGTACTATAATGGAGTTGGTATTCTGTGTGAGGGTTTGGTTAATTGCTCACTTTGACCAAAAGGAAAGGAAAGGAAAGGAAAAGGAAAAGGAAAAGAATTTGACTGAATAAGTATTTAGGTCCCACATGTTCATGTTGTATGTGTATGCATGTCTGACCCCGTTAGTTGGGTTATTTACTGGGTATTTTTAATACTCACCTCTTTCCACTTATTGTTTTTAGGGAATAATAAATACGTACAAGGTGTGTGACGAGGATGTCTGCAGGCTGTGCCATGGGTTTTCGCTTCCGCTTTAGTTTCATGTTTTTTTTATTTGCATTATGAGTCATTTATCTTAATATTATGTTTTATGTAAACTATTTATGGGATCCCAAATAAAGTATTTATTTTATTTTATTTTTATATAGTTATGTTATGAGATTGTATTTTGTTTTATTTATTATCATTTATTTTTAAAAGACTTTTAAAATATTGAAAGCATGCATGCAGCAACGTCCCTGAGAAGTTTAAGTCCCAAAAAGTCGGGTCATTACAGTTGGTATCAGAGCAAGTTAATGGTCTTGTAGACAGTTTACATCGTAAGCATTAGTATGTTACCATGGCCAGCCACATAGATATCTTGTCACCGCCAGGTATGTCTTTTGTTTTAGCAAATTTTGTTTTATATAAGAAAAAAATGTATAGGCATAAAAAATATACAATAGTATGTTGTATTGTTATGAACATGCAATATGTTTGATGTTTATTGGTGTGATGTTAAACTAAGCTGAACACTATTGTAGTTATTAGAATATGCCTCCACGTACAAGAAGGTCTGTGAGATGAGGTGGGAATAATAAAATATATACGTTGTATATCAAATATATACGTACAAGCTGAACACTATATGTATATCAAATATATACGTTGTATATTATATGTTCTCTTTTGCTCCCACTTAGTATTCTAAGACTAGGGTATATTACTTAGATAAATTCCGGCTAAGTGAAATTAACTAAGTGTATTTTTAGTCGGCCTAATATAACTATTATATCGGAAGTTGTACAATAATGTTTTAGTTCGTTAAACACTTTAATAAACCAACGACATTATTGCTTGTATATAAAATATTGACTAATTCAACCCCCAGGTCGGTTCCCAGGTAGAGGTKTTCCCTTAYGGTCARYTTAAATACCTCAGCCTAGACAGAAYCTTCCTTAGAYARGKTTCCCTTATAGACAACATTTTATATTTAGTTTTTTGTTATTTCATTTTAAACCTAGTTAAAACAAAATAAAAGACTACCCCCTAATCACATTAGAAGATATAACCTAAGGTCTAATTAATTTTAWRCCCCTTTAAAATTAATTAACTTAGACCTTATSTTTGCATGCAACTCTTTATTATAGATTTTAATTTCTATCTACCACATTTTATAACTCTTATAAAATTTTAAGAAATTAAAACTATAAACATGCATT
>NW_019104535.1:914628-929245 GCF_001995035.1 Momordica charantia | reverse complement strand
TTCAACAACAAATTTATTGAATAAAACTTTATTAAATAGACATTTGTTTTTACAAAATACAAACTACGAGTTTAGGGCAACACACCCAACAAGAACAGAACATGATTCTTCTCAGATGAATGCTTGGTAGGACAATTGATGGGGTTGTTGGAGCTTGGCAGGGGAGGGTATTCAAACAGGTTTGCTTTCTATCCTTTACGGCCGATGATGAGAAACATTTTCTGAAATTTTTGTATGTTATTGTATCATCTATAATTTTTATGCTTCCTTCCCATATTTGCTTGCCTCTCCTTTTTTTCAGATTGATGTCATAATTAATCTCCTTTTAAACTAAATCTGGAAATTTCTCTGGTGTAGTTTGAAATTTCATTTGATTCTCAACTTCCTTCCAAAACTAATTTCGAACTAGGTTGTCATTGATGTCCTCTGTTTCTTTTGTTACCATTATTTTTAATTTTCTGAGTACATAAATGATTAGATGTCTGTGATTCACATCGTGGGCATTGTTATATTCTTGTTGCCTTTGGTTTGTTGTTCCACGTTTTCATGTTCTGCTATGTTCTTTGTTGTTCCATGCATGAGGTTTCTATTATTCAATAATATTTGATTTTTATTCGTATTCCCACAACTAATTGCGTTAAAGATAGCCCTCATATCCATTTACTTCTACTGTCAGTTTCAATTTATTCTTCTTCATCCCCATGAAATAAAATTGTGGTTGGGATATTTAATCTTTTATAAAAAAATAATTCCTATTTGATTTTTAATTTTTTTTATTTGTTTGAAAATCTGAAATATATTCACTTATTACTTCTATTTTCTATGAAGTTCAATTTAATTTTCTTTATATTCGTGTAATGGTGGTTGGGATGTTAATTAACCTATATGGATGGATAATAAATACCTTCACCTCCTCAACTAACCACATCCCCTATAAATTCACCCTCTTTTCACCCCAACACTCGGACTCTTCTTTGTAATTTTTGTTTGCTACCCCTTGTGCCTTTTTTATGGTAAGTTGTATTATGTATATTTTGTCTTTCAAATTTTCCATTCTTTGTGTTGAATCTCATACTACTTGTTTGATTCACCGTGTATGAGCAATGGTTCGAAACTGAAGCCGAACTTTAAAATTCCTCCTTCTTATACATAGTTTTTTTTTTTTAACACATGCCCTAACTTATTCATTGTTACTGTAGTTTTTTTTCTTCCTTAAAACTTACTTGGTGATGCTTTGTAAAATGAATTTATCTCCCATGAGCTGTAATGTATCTTTTTGATTTGCAATATTTACATTATCTGAGTAGTTGGTGTTGGATCTCATACTAGTTTTTATTCAAATGTATGAGCAAGGGATCCAACTTCAAAATTTTGCTTCTTCTATTTTATATATTTTATTTTTATTGCATGACCTAACCTATTTATTCTCACTTTAATTTTTTCCCTTATTTTTATTCTTATTACCTTCTTATTACAAGCATTTCTTATTTAGTAGCATGCATTTCACACGGATCATAGCTTCCTAAGGTACTCTCCTCTCCTTTTATCTATTTTTTCATGCCCCCACTCACCTACTTATTATATTGTTCATGTTCCTTGCAGTTCGTGACTGCACATCTCGACCTCACATCTTTGCATTTACGTAATATTCGATTTCTCAATCTATATTTACGCATTGGTTCATCTGTTAGTGTTTTGCTATGTGCACATACCATTATAGTTATTAGTTTTATATGTTGTTCAAATTCATTACTCATTTATGTTTGCGATTGCAAATTCAAACATATTTTTTAACTTATTGTATTATGAATCAACTTTAGCTTACATCTGTATTGGACATTACTATATTTTAATTTATTATGCCAAGTTTATTGTCTTATTTACATATCTTTCATAACAATAAGAGAAATTTAGATGTTCTTTTAGAATGAAATGAATGAGATCCCAACACCAAGTATTCAAGACATGGAATGAATGCTAAGATTTTTTTTTTAAAAATAAATTATGCTAAAACTAGTGGTTAATTAAATTATATTCTTATATGTATAACTTTGATAATATTTTCCAATAATGAATGATAATGATATTTGTAAATGAATGTACAAATGTTTTTGCTAAGATTAGATTTCTAGGTATATGTTTTAGAACGTTTGAACTCGATCAATAACAATTATTTTTTACATAGTGTTATAAATTTAGATTGTTATATTCATAATTTTGATAATGTTTCTAAATAATAACTGACAATTAATTTTAAAATAGTTATAAAATGCTTTTACTAAAATATGTCTAAGTTTGCAATTAATTTTTTCTGTGATCCTAATATAATCAACGAAAACTATATAATATTTCATAATACTAATATATAACCATGATAATATTTTAAAATAATCAATAAAGATTATCTTGAAATGGTTGCAAAATGAATTTACTAAAATATGCCTTAAGTTGCAATGATTATACCATTATTTTAAAAATGACGGTAAAATTTGAGACTTTTTTTTATTAATATGTTTTAGAATATTTGATCCTAATATAATAAATGAAAAGTAGATAATATTTTATATTGTTCATTTATAACCATGATAATATTGTAAAATAATCAATAAACATTATTTTGAAATGCTTGCAAAATGGTTTTACTAAAATATGTCTTCAGTTGCAATGGTTGCACCATTATTTTAAAAATGGCCGTAAAATTTGAGAATTTTTTTTTTTTTTGCTTAATATGTTTCAAAATATTTGATCCTAATATAATAATGGAAAAGTAGATAATATTTTATACTAGTAGTTTATAATCATGATAATATTTTAAAATAATGTCCAAATTATTTTAAAATGGTTGAATTTTTTTTTTTAAAGTTGGACTATCTATGATTGGAAAAATGGTGTCATAAATATGGACTATTCTATTCATAACTCTGATAATATTTTGAAATAATAAGTAACAATTAATTTTAAAATCAGCTTACTAAAATATGCTTTTAATTAATCAGTGACCATGGGAACCATGATTAAATAATGAATGACAACTTATTTTAGGAATGTTATGGGAAGCAATGATAGATTACAATTCCTTAGGGGTAGATGTAAACTGATTTTATTCTACATATTAGGAATATGGGAAAAATGAAATTCTATGTCGTATTTGTCGGTCGTAGCCTGAAATTTACAAGACATGATATGATTGTAATAGACAAGTTTATGGCTTCACTGGGGCGGTGCACAAGTCATATTTGACACTAAAAGAAGCTGAGTATGCCTACATTGCAGTCACAGTTGCCCAATCGATTGATCTAGGACCTACTAATCATGGTTTTATCGCCCAACCCACAAGAAGTACTCACCGCGTAGGAGGATATGAAGGAAGATTTTATGTTATCGGATTGTTAGCAATAGGGTTTATACTTGGAATACTTGTAGTGTATGTAGGAAGTTGTTTCATTAAAAATTTGTGAGGCTCATGTATCGAATCCTTTTGTTTCAGGACCTTAACGAAAATTGTTAGTAATGGACATGGACATAGAACCCCATGAGTTGATTGCAATATTAACTGTCATATGCACAACACAACGCCAGTTCATAGTAGTCTTAGATACCATACTAAAGAGCCAAAAGAGGATAGAGAATCAATCACCACACTTTAGACACCAAATTAGACAACTGAATTTCTTCTGACTTATTCATGCGGACGATTTATCATGTCGAGAAAGTACGAGGATGGATAGGAGATGTTTCGCTATACTATGTACCTTGCTTAGGACAACAGGGGAGTTGACAGCGACTCAATATGTGGATGTCGAGGAGATGGTCACTATTTTTCTCCATATCCTAGCACATGATGTTAAGATTAGAGTCGTAAGGCGACAATTTGCAAGGTCCAGCGAGACGGTGTCTAGACATTTCAACTCTGTCCTAAATGTCGTACTTAGACTTCACAATGTCCTTTTGAAGACACCCGAGCCAATTACTAACTCTTGCACGGACGAGAGGTGGCACTGGTTTCAGGTATAAGAAATAAAGTAGGTTCTTAATCTAAATGGTGATTTTAAAATCAATTATCCAACGTTTGTATCTCTACATAACAGAATTGCCTAGGTGCATTAGATTGCACACACATAAAAGTGAACGTACCAGTCGGCGACCGCCCAAGGTATAGAAATAAGAAGGGGGAGATTACAATGAACATGCTTGCTATGTGCTCCCAGAATGGACAGTTCATATTTGTTATGCCTGGGTGGGAAGGATCCACATCCGATTCAAGAGTTCTAAGAGATGCAGTATCTCAACCTAATGGTCTGAATGTCCCAAGAGGTAAGATGATGCTTAGTGTTACAAAGTGCATATACCATATACCATGTTGTCAACTAAAAAAACTTATTCATCCATGCACCACATGGTGCTATTATTTGTGTGATGCTGGTTACCCAAATGCCGGAGAATTCTTGGTGTCATATCGTGGAGAACGATACCATTTGACTGAATGGGATGGGGGAAATGAACCAACTACTCAGAAAGAGCTATTCAACATGAGACATTCTTCTGCAAGAAATATTACGAGAGGGCTTTTGGCGCTCTAAAGGGAAGGTGGGTAATCCTACGAGGAAAATCATATTACCCCATCCAGATACAGTGTAGAACGATAACAGCATGTTGCCTGTTACATAACTTGATATGTAGAGAAATGGGTCTAGATCCATCATTCGAGTCAGTGTGTCCTATTGTCAATGAATTTGATGGTTCCAGTGGAGATAGCATAAACTTTGTCGAAACAACTACTGCATGGAGAGATAGCCTCGCGAACGAGATGTTTGCTCAATGGTCGAATGCATAAATATGTTTTGTTGTATTATGTACGACGCGTTAAAATATAATTTTGCAGGAGATTGCATTTTGAACTACTTTTATTTATATATATATATATATATATATATATATATATATATGAATGTATGCATGTGAATTGTGATAAACATATTACATAATTAAATGTGTTTTTTATTTTTCGCATGTGTTTTAGTGTCAATGGCAGAGTATGGTACCAAACCCAAACATGTACGGAACTCATTTGAGGACGAGAAGTTAGTTGAATGTCTGGTGCAACTAGTGCAATCAGGTGGCTGGAGGGGAGATAATGGGACGTTCAGGCCCGGTTATTTAGTGCAAGTTGAAAAATTAATGAGAGAAAAAATTCCAGGGTCTGACATACGAGTGAACCCCCACTTAGAATCAAGAGTCAAAATTTTAAAGAAACAATATACTGTTATTGCTAAGATGACGGGACCAGGGTGTAGTGGATTCGGTTGGAACGATAAACTTAAATGCATTGAGGCAAAGAAGGATGTGTACGATGAATGGGTCAAGGTACAACGAATACAAGCATTAATACTTTAATTAATAGTCTGTTATATTTACGCTTGCATTAATATGTGCAGACTCATCCGAATGTCAAGGCTCTTCGAAACAAGCCATTCCCTTACTTTGTTGACCTTGCCACTGTATTTGAGAAGGATAGGGCCACAGCTGCAGGCGCGAAGACTCCATCTGACATGGCATCTGCTGAAAATCTGGGTGCAGACGAGGACCTGAATACGCAAAACGAAGAACCTTACATACCAGAACCCCTAGCCTTCGATTACGTTCTCGGGGAAGACATACCATTGACCCCTTCGAGCAGGTCGGATGGCACAGGAACGTCAAGAACGAGCAAGAGGAAGCAGTGTTCGTCTGGGGACTTGGTTGGAGTAGTCCAATCAGGGATGCACATCCAGACAGTTGTTCTGGACAAGATCGCAGCTTAGCCAACTGAAAGAGATGAAAGGGCCTCAGCTCAAAGGAGACGAGTGTTCCCAGAACTTGAGTCCGTCCCTGGAATGGCATTGGATGACTGTTTGGTAGTCGGAGAAACTTTACTTGTGGACTCCAATAAGGTGAACACATTCCTTGACTTCCCACCAAATTGTAAGTAGCATACGTCTACTTGGAAGGAACCCATAATCGTGATACTTAACAATATCTTCATATATTTTTGATATGATATAATTTTGTGGACTAACTTGCTATTACAAGAATTTTTAAGCTTATTTTTTTGTAATTACATGTTGGATACGATGTAATTTTGTGAACCAGTACGTATTCCAAGACTTTTTAAGCTTTTAATTATGTTGTCTATTATGTAAATTTATGGACTATATTAGATATGTCAGGAACCTATGATGTAATTTTGTGGAATATCTTAGGTATTTCTAATTAATCTTGTGGAATGTCTTAAGTATTTCTAATTAAATGTACAAGTATTATGTATGTTATATCAACACATTTGTTTCAAATAAGACAATTTTTTTTACTTCAAATTATAGGATCTTGGTCCAAATTATAGTGAACTATTTGTCTGATTTTAAAATTAAACTTTTGTGGCGGTTCAACAGAAAAATGAAGAAAATTATGGTTGAAAAATATATAAATTAACAAATGTAAATTTCTAAATAAATAGATTAATTGCCTTCTAAAACACATTTACAAATTTAATTAGACTATATCAAATATTTAACAATTTTTTAAGAAACAAATAAAAAATTTCTGCCAAACCCAGGCTACCCAACCCTGCACCCCAAACACAGACTACACAAATCCAGGGTACCCAACGCTGCACCCCAAACACAGGCTACACAAACCCAGGCTATACAACACCCCAACATCAACCCCCAGGTTACACAAATCCAAGCTATTGATTCCGAACCCGTGGGCCAAACACCCCCTAAATATTACCTGACATGGAGCGAAAGGAGTTAGATTTGTAGTAACACGTACGTTACCTTTTTTTTTTAGACCATGCATTGATATTTGTTTGTGTTAGATTTGATTTACTCTTTTATATATGCTTTGTTGGTAAATTAAGTTTAGGTTAGAGTTGTAATTGTTGAGTTAAGTTCTATCTATGTGATATAGCACAAATAATGCTGCCCTATCTAGTAAATTAGCAACTTTCGAGGACAAAAGTTCTTTAAGGTGGGTAGATTGTAACGCCCCATATTTTTTTTATATATGATATTTTAGTGTTTTAGCCCATAAACTAGAGAATTATTATTTTTCTGAGATTTTTTCTAAGGTTGGATTAGATCAAGCACATTAAGAAAATAAAATAAAAGGAAAGAAAGATAACATAAATTAAAAAAAGAAATGAATAAAAGATGGGTTGAGGTTAGAATTAGTTAAAAAGAATATCACAAACCCTAGGTTATATCGTTCCCTTTCCTCTCTCTCTCAATTTTCCCTCTGGCAAAACTGTTTTATTTTCTCCTCCCTCTCTCGCACACACATCCAATGTTAGTCCGATAAGTCACGAATAAATTTTGGTTTGGTAATCTTATACCAGGTATTAAATTTTATCAATTGAATCTTATTGTTTTTTTTTATTTTAGTTAATTTTTGGGAAATTGATTTAGGCTTCACCAGTAAATTTCGTAGATTGAGCCAACAATTATTTTGAGTCGCTATTGAGGTTAGTGGCTCTGCTTTGGAATGCCTTAAGGCTAGGTTGGAATTTTTATATGATGTTTTGAATTGCTATGTGATGATTTCTGTTTGTGAATTGAATGTTATGTGAAATTGTTGTGCTGCATTACAAAATGTTCAGTTATGGGGTCTCATGCATGATCTTGAATGTGAAACTGGTTTTATATATTTATATATATATAAAGGTTGTAGCAACCACCCTACTGTAATGCACAGACTAGACTGAAATTGAGGACCTAGGTGGGTGAGACTTCGCTCTACTAACTGGGTGTCAACTACCATTAGTTTGAGTAGAGTCTGTCAGGAAACCCACCTACGTACCATAATGGAGTTGGTATCGTCTGTGTGAGGGTTGGGTTAATTGCTCACTTTGACCAAAAGGAAAGGAAAGGAAAAGGAAAATGAAAAGGAAAAAATGAAAAGGAAAAGAATTTGATTGAATAAGTATTTAGGTCCCACATGTTCATGTTGTATGTGTATGCGACCCCGTTAGCTGGGTTACTTACTGGTATTTTTAATACTCACCCCTTTCCACTTATTTTTTTTAGGGAATAATAAATACGTACAAGGTGTGTGATGAGGATATCTGCAGGCTGTGCCATGGGTTTTCGCTTCTGCTTTAGTTTCATGTTTTGTTTTTATTTGCATTATGAGTCATTTATCTTAATATTATGTTTTATGTAAACTATTTACGGGATCCCAAATAAAGTTTTTTTTTAATTTTAATTTTATATAATTATGTTATGAGATTGTATTTTGTTTTAGTTATTATCATTTATTTTTAAAAGGCTTTTAAAATATTGAAAGCATACATGTAGTAATGTCCCTTAAAATTTTAAGTCCCAAAAAGTTAGTCATTGTACATTACCAAAATGAAATTCAGAAACTCATGATTTGTTATTAATTTGATATAAAATAATAAAATAGTGTTGACTGATTCTAATTACTGATTCTAATTTTTTTTAATAAAATTAATTGTTATGGATGAGAAAATCTCTATTGCTACAATTCAAATTCCCTTTATTTAATGAATTCAAAAAGGAAGATATTTATGATTCAGGACAAGATATCATATATTCAAAAAGGAGAAGAGATCTTGATTGTTTCAAGATTCTCCCCAGATTCAAATAACCAGATTTCCTAGATGTATTAGGATTCGAATTCCACAATCCTAGATGGATCAGGATTCAACTCCTATATAAGTCAAATCCGAAAGGTATGCTCACAACACTCTACACTTTATACTCAACTACTCCGATTCTGACTTAACCATCGCAGCTTGTGTGGCAAGAGCCACACCGGTCTTTAATGCTATTCTGTTTTGTAGGTCTTGTCGATCCCTTTTATTCTTGAAGATTCGTGCGAATTTGGCAGAATCCCAAGGTGTCAAATTTCTGCATCAACAATTGACGTCGTCTGTGGGGACGACTAATATCTAAAAGTCAAGACGATTGAAGACGAATTGATCGAGAAATGCTTAAATCCAAGGAGATCTCGAAAGAAACGAATCGACATGTATTATGGAGGCAGACCACAACTTTCTAACGATGAATGCCATACGACTTGGGGGCTTCCCCTACCTGAGGTAGCTAAGAAAAAAACAAATTAATAAGTTATGAGACATGATCCAGAACGAATGAATCAACAAATTCCAAGATAGATCCTGGATAAGATAAATCGAAGGATTCCAAAACAGACTCTGGGATAAACGAGTCAATAAAATCCCAGAAAAAAAAAATCAACTGATTAACATACGGAGTTTCTACTTCAGACGATGGTAAGTTTGCTGTGTAATTCTGGTTGTTTATGATTACGAGAGTTTAAGTTTAATTTTCTGGTAACCGCATATTTGGTAAATCGCATAATTTAGGACTGATTTTGGTAACTGCATGTTGATATTATGTTTCCAAAGATACTTACTCATTTGTGATTTTAAAAAAGCTCCTAGCATCTGAAATTTAATTAATTACTTATTACTTGAGCAATTATCTCTTTGTATATTATGAATAAGACTTTTGACATCTAAAATATAACTATATCTTTACTACTTGACATTTATCTTTTACTCTAAATGAAAATCCCTCAAGTGGGGACATGGGTAAGTAAATCAAGCTGGTCAAGGAACTCGAATAGGGACAGACCTAGAAGCAGGCCGATAAGCTAAAAGTCAATCAGTGAAACCAGGGAAAAGAATCCCAATGTGCTGAAAAAGGCATGCGTACAGGCCCAACAAGGTTAAAACAAAAAGCAACCAATCAATGAAACCCAGGGGTAGAAAACCATTTGGTAAAAACCAAAATAGGTTAAAAATCTAGGGGTGTTGATTAACTTAGGGTAAAAAACCGACAAAAGCCAAAAGGTTAGAAACCCAGGGCCGACTAGACTAAGGGTATAAAACCATTGGCAAAAGCCAAATAGGTTAGAAACCCAAAGAAGTACCAGTGACCTTGCTGAAAAGTTAAATTCGAAGGCCAAAATCTAACGGTAAAAACTAACCGTATAGCAGTGCCTAAGAGACTTGATTGTAACCAACTACAACAAAATAGAATGGGGGCTATGACAGCCAGCCTATAAAACGACAACCGACTACAACAAAAGGGTATTGACTGGACTCAGGGTATAAAACCATTGGCAAAAGCCAAGTAGGGTGGAAACCCAAGAGTAAACCAAGAGACTTGACTACAGCCAACTACGACAAAAGGGTATGAGGGCTATGACAGTCAATCCATAAAAAGCAACAACTGACAACAAGTACTCTTAATGATAAGAGACTTGATAATAGCGGACTACAACAAAAGAGAATGAGAGCTAGGAAAGTAAGCCAAATTAGACGACAATCAATAGCGAGGTTGATGGGAATTCGAGACAACCCCCAACATCCACCGCTGCTCCATACAAAAACGAGGCTATTCCACAAAAGTCAACTCATGAAACGACAAAATACTCTCAAAGCAGAACTTTGACAATCTTCAACTTTAAAAGTGGGGGTTATTATTATGGATGAGAAAATCTCAATTTTCTACAATTCAAATTTCTTTATTTAAAGAATTCAAAAGGGAAGATATCTTATGATTCAGGAGAAGATATCCTATATTCAAAAGGAGAAGATATCCGATTGTGTCAAGATTCTCCCCAGATTCAGATAACCAGATTTCTTAGATGTATCAGGATTCAAATTCCACAATCCTAGAGGGATCATGATTCAACTTCTATAAATAGGGTGAAAGGAATTTTATTTATTGGCATTTTTGGAAAAAAACATTAAGTTTTATTTAATCATTTTCTCTATTTATTTTATGTGTATAATTTAATTTATTTGTATGTTTGAATTTGAATTTGAATTTGAGCTCTTAAATGTTTCCAACGACTAGTTTCTTTCTTGGAATGTTTTACTAATTGATTATACGAGAATTGGATTTTAATTGTATTGAGAGATTTGTGGTTGAATTGGAATTGTGACAAATTCACTTTCCTTCTCATGTCAATTTTTCTTGTTTATTTATTGTGTAGTCTTGGAACATATCAAGCAATAAGTGTGGAGCAAAGTTTGTTTTATTCTCTCAAATTTTTCAAGCATTGTTTATGGTGTAAGATCTTGAGAGATAATTTTTATATAATTGGATAAGTGCAATTTTGTGAGTTGTTTTTCTTTTGTGAGATTTCTATCAAGTATTGGGAAGACACATCCACCATTGAAAGGGAGTTCAAGTGGTGGTTTACAACACAAGGGGAGCTTGTGTTTGGAAAGATTCAATCGAAGGAGGAGTCAATCAAGTATTGCGGCATGATTTAAGAAGGGAGTTCTTTTATGCATAAGTCAATATTGATTGTAAATTGTACTAACTTTTGATTGTTAATCTTATTCTCTAATCGTGGCCTCGTGGAGTAGGTTGGGAAATCGAACCACGTAAAAAGCGTCTTTGTGTCATCTCACTTCATTGTTTTAATTTCTAAGATCCAAAAATTTATAACTTTAGAAAAATAGAATAATATTTTAGCAAGCTAGTTAGATGTTTCATAGGGAAGTAAGTCAAACCCTAAAGGTATGCTCACAACACTCTACATTTTATATTCAACTACTTTCATTTTGACTTAAGCATCGAAGTCTGTGTGCCAAGAGCTACACCGGTCTTTAATACTATTATGATTTGCAGATCTCGTTGATGTCTTTTTATTCTTAAAGATTCGTGTGAATTTGGCGGAATCCCAAGAAGCCAAATTTCTGCATCAACATTAATTAAACCATATAGTTCAATATACTTCTCAATTGTAGTGAAAAATATATACATACACTTATCAATTCGTTATTTAATTCACAGTAGCATACAAAATGCTCGAATAGTAAATAACAAACTAGCTTTATTATTATTATTATTAGTCTAGTTTCCAAAAATTGATCCCTTTTCTGAAAAAGTTTTTCAAAATCTAGAACCGAGAAACGAGATTACCAAACATGTCTCTTTCTCAAAAAATTAGAAACAGAAACAAAAAATAGGAAACGAGAACGTTACCAAACGAGCGCTTCCTAATTAAATTTAGTATTAACCAGTTGATTAACTAACCAAATTATAGAAAAAGGAAAATTCACCTTGCAAAAAATCAGACTTTTGATTCATGAGAGATGATTGTCAAGGTTCTGCAAAGTAAAATCCAAATAATAAACAAGATTATTAAAACATTCATCATATTATCTATACTAGGGTTATGGGGGGAAACTTTATTCCCTATTTTGCCATTTAATTTCGATGTTTTCTTTATTATTTTAATTGCAATTTTGTCATTCCATCATTCTCAAATTCCACGCACTTCTTTCTCTCCAAATCCCCTCGAATTCTACTCATTCTCTCTCCTTTCGCTTCACGTCACCCTCCTCGTTTTTCTTTTTTTTTTTTTTTCTTTTTGCCTTATCTTTTTAGTACCTTATTTAAGTTCAAATGAACTAGGAAAATAATGGAAAAGTTTGAATAAAATTGTTTCAATTTATTCTTAAAAACTAATTATAAAATTAATGACTTTATCTTTAATTATATAATTAATAATGGAATTTCAAAAAGTTATAAATTAAAAAAAAAACAAATTATAAATTTATAACTATATAAAATATATTAAAAACATCTACTCTTGAAAAATATTTTTGGACAATTTTATTTCTATATAAAATTTTAAATTTAAAAAATATATCAATAACTATTAAATTATATTAGTTTAATTTAAATAATAAAATGTAATATGAAAAGTTTTGTTTTAATTCAAATTAATTGAAGAATTATAACCTTTAATTATCTTTAATTTTTTAATATAAAAAGTTTTGAACTTTCAAGAGTTTTATAATCCTTTCATTTTCCACCGCTATAAAATGACATTTTTTACTCATTTTGTACCATGATTTGAGCTATATTTTTTCTTAACTATTCTTTCTCTCTGGTCTTTTTAGTGTTAAATCTCTTTTTTGAGAATATACCATGATTTGAGCTATATTTTTTCTTAACTATTCTTTCTCTCTGGTCTTTTTAGTGTTAAATCTCTTTTTTGCATTCTCAAAATCATCCTTTGACATTATCTACATTGTCACCTTGTGCCCAACTCTCCATCAACAGTGGCTTCACTCGCACAGTGGCTTCGACTAATACTACAATTCACTTAGTTGTGATTTCATCAGTCTCTCTCGTAGAATCAAGTTTTTGTTATAATTTGTAATGACCTTATATTTTTTAAAATTTTTGTAGTTAGAACTATAAAATTTCACAGGCATGGCACATGTTTACCTCATCCGAGAAGTACAAAACCAAACTTCTTTGAGGATTTGTCTCAATCTCCTTGCAGCACTTTTCTATTTGTTTCGTTGGAAGACAGGCTAAGCTATAAATTTCTCTTTAATTTTTTTCCATAACATAATCATCTTGAACAGCATCCAAATTTCAAGGACACAATGTACTGTAGACACAAATGCGAAACACTCCCTTCCTCCACCATGCCGAGCATAGCTCAATAGATTAGGTACAGATTACCATCCAAAGGTCGATATTCAGTCCCGACAATTGCTGAACTCAAGAAAGAAAGAAAAAAAAATCCCTCTATCTCAGCCCACCCAAAAAATGAGAAAATATTTTGGTACATACAGGAGGGAGATGCAGCAGCAGAGTTCAAGCATTCGATGAACAGAGAGAGATCAAACATATGCTAATGAACCATCAACAAACAACCTGGTTTCTGAGCAACTCCTAAAAAAATTAAAAGTAATGGCTATCAAAATCTGGAGGGTTTTATTTAGATTTCTTTGGCTGGTCAGAAAATCCCACCTCCCATAATCTTACAGAAGAAGCTTTAAAGCCGAAGCAACTAATAGATCGATAATCATGGAGGTCTTTATTTTGATTTCCTTTGCTGGTCAGAAACTCTGGCTCCTGCGATCTTACATACAGGCTCATCCTTCGATTGAAGAAGCTTTAATGCAGGATGAACCTTGAGGTCACCCATAACCAACTTTTGGCCAACATCTAACTCACTCAGATCGACATCAATATATGGAGGAATGATATCGGCAGGACAAAGGTATTTAACAGTCTTCTTGATTGTATTCAAATAAGATCCTGTCCAATTTATCCAATAATTTTTAAAACAATGATCATCAAAGGAGTAAAACTATAATTGTTCTGTCGTTTGTAGACTACATTTAAAAAAAATACATATAATTGTTCTGTCGTTTGAAGACTACATTTCAGGATCAACAGCTGTATTTTTTAGAGAATGCAGAACATTTTTAGAGAAACCAGGAACTTTTCAAAAAGTACAAATGAAGAAGTAAAAGCTAAAAGGAACAGAAAAAATACAAGCAAAGCTTTCTTTTCTGGAGCAATTTTATCTCTTTTTCCAAAAAGATCTAATTATGTTAAGGAAACAGATACTAGATCATTTCAACTTAATATATCAGAAAATAAACCTGAGGTTGCAATTTACTACCAGCTAGCTTCTGGTGATGTTAACATTTTTTTAATAACCCATAATCGAAGCTATTTAGCCTTTTCCCTGTAACTGGGGGCAGATGTCAACATATTTAGATCTATACCCTATCTAACTTGAAAATTCAAGTATCCTACATCAT
>NW_019104535.1:900321-914518 GCF_001995035.1 Momordica charantia | reverse complement strand
AGACAAGGAGTGATCTCTTCTCAACATTTTTTAGTCTATAGTTTATTTGGTTATTTTTTTTGGTGTAAATGCTCTCCTCTCTTTCATCATTATAGTTTCGCTTCATTGTTATCTAATTGGAGAGCATTTTTGTAACCCCCATATTGGGTTCTCTCCCTCTTTGTCATTTAATTTCATCTTATCAATGAAATTGTTTCCACTAAGGAAAAAAAAAATATCATGTCATCTTTCTTCTTTCACCTACAAAGCAACCACATTTTAACAATCTAATCAAACAAACCAATTGTTATCAAAGAATACCAATTCGACTGACCATTGCATCATTCAAGTTTCCTCTGGAGTTAAAACACCAAAAGTATAAGGATACATTCTACCAATCCACAATTGGCTGGTCTCACTATGGCATAAAGCAAAAATTCAGGAAAGAAGGTAGATTAGAGAGAGGTTGATAGTCCCATCTCAGATCTTGCCACAATCGACATTCAATTGTTTCCGACCACAAGCCCAAGATGGCCCAATTGGTTAGGGTTTGAGGTCTCTTGGTCATACTAGCTTTAGAGGTTTCAAGTTCGAACCTTCATGCGAGTTTAATACCATAAATCCTTGATGTATCCCGGGTCCGGGCCCTAGGGAGGGCACGGATGCCATTGGGTATAGGACAACAAAGCTCTGACTCCCGATTATAATAAAAAAAAAATTGTTTCCAACCACAAACTAATACCCCTCAACCATCATCTACCAAGTTCCTTACCCTAGAAATAGTCTTCCAGAAGCTTTTGCAACTAGAATAATTGCATTGGAATGAGTGCAACACAATCCCATGCCACAGAACCTCATGTTGAAAGCTCCTGTCCTTTCACGTTTTACTCAACCCAACTAGAATAATTCTTAGAACATCCTCTCGATCATCTTGGCTATACTACAAGATATTCCAGAGATCAAAAGAAAGTAGGTAGAGACTTGAGAGAATAGCAATAACTTTTTTTTGATAAGAAACCTTAGATTAGAAAAACTCAAAAGAGAAACAGCCTAAGGGCTGGGGTAGAGTCAACCCCACCCAGAGAAGCTATACAAAAGCTTTCCAATTGTGTAAGAAGGTGGAAAGATTGTAATTACAAAAAAAATTGCTATAGTTAAGGCACCACCAAGAAGTAGTGTGTTGAACACCACTACAAAAAGATTCAAAAGTAGAGTTCATATCTTCAAATATACGACGATTTCGCTCTCCCCATAAATGCCAAAGAAGAGCCCTTGTAGCGCAATTCCAAATTACCCTTGCTTTTTTGGGAAGAAACCATCCCGTTAGCAATTCAGGAAGCCACCCATCAATCTGCTGAGGAAATCATAGGGAAATGCCAAAAGAATCCAGAATAAAAGACCAACATCTTGTTGCAAAGGTACAGTGAATGAAAAGGTGGTCAATGGTCTCCTCCCCACAAAGGCAAAGACTACACACCGAAGGGGAGAGTCAGAGTGCCCAGCTTGTGTTTTTCTTTTGGATGATCTCGTGAGTATTTAAGCTTCTGTAAGCCATTGACCAAAGAAAAACCTTAATTTTCTTTGGAATTTTGAACTTCCAGATGGAATTGATGAGGGGGACCTTCAGCAAGGGAGTGCATTCTGTTAATTTCAAAAAAAGGCTGATCTGGTGGTAAAATTTTGCTCTTTTTCCAGCATCCATAGAGCCTTATCTTCCCCTTCTCTTATCTGAACGGCTTCCAACCTTTGAATAAGGTCCAACCAGCTATCAATCTCCCAGTCAAAGAGCCCTCTGCATAGACCTAAGTCCCAATCTTTGCTCCTCCTCCCTCCAACAATCAGCAATTGGGGCCTTCTTTTTCATGGATATATTAAAAATGAGTGGAAAAGAGTCTCAAAGGGTGCTGTCATCAATCCATTTATCATTCCAAAAACTAATTCTCTCCCCGTTTTTAGCTTTGAAATTCAAAAACCTGTGAAAGAACGTGCTATTCTTCGCAATATCAAACCACAGTCTCCCTTGAGCTTTCCCTTTTGGGGGAATAGTAGACCACCTGTGAGCGGACTCACCGTAGATGCTGGCTATCACCCTCCTCCAAAGAGCATTTGTCTCCTGTGAAAACCTCCACAACCACTTAAGAAGAAGACTATTGTTTTTTTGTTGAAGTCCTCCAATTCCAAGACCCCCGTACTGTATAGGGAGTGACGTTTTCCCCCAATTAACCAGGTGGATGTAATTACCCTTCTGAGTATTACCATTCCATAGGAAATTTCTTGTAATCTTTTCTATATCCCTTACAACCCCCACCGGAGCTTTAAGAATGGAAAAATAGTAAAGTGGAATACTAATAACATAAGCATGTCCCCCAAAGAAAAGGGAGTTTTTCCTTTTGTAGCCTCCACTTGGATATCAATTCTAATCCCTTTTTGTAGTTACTGTCTTTCATTCCCCAAATGCAGAGCGCATATATAAGCTGTATGACTAAGGGGGTTCTTTTTCCTCCCTTATTTCAAACTTGCCAATGAAATATCTTTGAAGATCGCTAAAGAGACGGGAAAGAAGATTATAGATTTTCTATGGGCATCGACAATGAGGAAGGAAGAAGCAGCCATCTAGTATTTTTAGATTTTGGAAATTTTGTAGCACCCAGCTATCCTCTTTGGTTAAATGTAAACCTTTTTGTAATTATTTATCTTTGTAATCAATTCCGCTAGCAACAATGTTTTAGGCTCTTGTACTAGGTGACCTAGGTGTTTCATCCCCTATTGTGCTTTTCATGCCATCAGTGAGCGGGTCCGTTTCTCAGTTTAAAAAATCAAAGAAATGATTGCATTTGGAAGTCCATACTAAGTCCTAAGAGTGTCATTGTGGCAGTCATCAACAAATCGCTTAAATTTAGCCCATTTATTACTGCACAACATTTGTACTCTACTCTCAAAAGAAAATCAAATAGAATAAACTTAGTGTTGTAGTAGTACCTTTCCGCAATCCTGGACATACATCCTCTCCTCTGAACATAAGAGGCACATCAACTTTTAATAAAGCATGTGAAGGTGCCCTTATGAAAGTAACATTAAGAGGTGCATCAGTTCCCGCATGGAGATGAATCTGAACAAACATGAACGGTTCTAGTTCAGAAGAGGTATTATCTAACTCACATATACATTCTCACAAAATCTCACACTGATTTATAATCAAAACTAAACTAAAATTACCATTTTTGTATTCTGAATATAGAACACAAACAAATAGATGAAATATAATGATCATGATGGGAGCAATCGTAAAATTAAAAGATACATTGCTCTAATATTCTTCATACACGCCAAGTAACTCGGTTGCACTAAGCATATGAAATTTTTTATGGTGAAAACATTTGAATTCAAAAGTACAAAACATAATCTTTCTCCCTTCATTTCAGTACTTCCACCCATGAAACAATCAGCATTATTCTAATCTTACTCATAAGTCATTTCCCAAACTCACTAAGGTGGAATTTTCATATAATTTCCTAAAATGAAATTAACCAGCCGAGTTCGATCATAGCATACACTACCTTCCGAGGTAAAACCCGAACCTTCTCGATAATCTCCCCGGACTCAAACTCGGGGCGAACTTCAAGATCGAAAAGCCTGGAAAGGAAGAAGGAGCGACCGAGATGATTTACAAGCTTCCTAATCTGATTGGTGGGAACTGATATGAGACGCTTATTTCCGCCATGCTGGCCATCCTCTTGCTCGAACACAATGCTTGGAGTACGGCCAGCCTTGCGCTCTTTGGCGGAAATGTTCTTGCCGGAGATGGAGCGAGGAACGGCGAGGATTGTCTCGGCGTACTTGGGATCGGGTCTTGGAAGATCCTCCAAGTACGAAAATGGAGGTTCGGGATCTGAATCGAGGACGGCGGCGGTGGCGGCCGACGAAAACCGGCGGAGTAGGAGGACTCTTGTGAGAGTGGGAGAGTGGTAGAAGCGTAACATTGGGACGGCAAGGGGGTTAAGGGAGGGTTTATGAGAGAGCGTGGACCTCGACGGAAGAAAGGAAGGGGCTGATGGGCGGTGACCGGTGGCCGGTGGCAGGTGGGGACGTACCGGCGTGCGGCTGCGGCTGCGGCGGCGGCGGCGGCAAAGAGGGAGACTGGGAAGAAGAGAAGAAAGAAACGAACGGGAGGTGGACCAGTGGGGTGCAAAGGAAGGAGGGTCACAACCGTAGGGTTTGTTTTCTCTTTTGAGAAGAAAAGAAGAAGAAAAAAAGAGTGAAAAAATTTCAATTTCTGGCCTGAAATTCGAAAAATAATATTAATTTTTTTTAGTACAATGTTGGGGGAGAGATTAAGTATATGTCAACTACTGTTGAACTATGTTGGTTTTGACATTTTTTTTCTTACTTATGATAAGAATAATTTGAAATGAATTAAATTAAATTTCTTTGTTGAAAGTTCATAAGGAAGTTTTTAATCTAAATTTATTAATCATAAATTAAAATATGACAAAATTTAATAAGTAATTTATTTTGAAATTCTATCAAATCAGGTAAAAATCCAACCATTTGGATCCATAAAATTGTTTAAGTAAAAATAAGATTCGTAATCTAACTAGGTATCAAATAATAGAATCCATTTGAAATCTGTCAGGTACATACTTTTAATTTTATATCTAATAAGTCAACTTTACAAATCTCTAATGGGCAAACTTTAAATTATGTGTATAATAAGTTTCGACATATTCGACGTTTTTAAAATCAGCTTATTAGACAAATTGCATTTTTGTGTGTAATTATCATGAACTTTTAACTTTTTTTTAGAAAGAAAAAATTCATTAAGAAACAAAAATCTTGATTAGCCAAAGGACCGGGCGATCAGGAATAAAAAACTCACAACATTCACTTTCTTAACACTTAAAACCTTATGCGCTAGACAGTGGGCATAACAATTACCCTCTGAAATCCACCTTATTGAAAGAGATGACACGGCCACAAGAATCCTTGAGATTCAAGATTTTGCTAACCACCCATGTTATTTCAATAAGATTATCTTCTTCCATTCGAAGTAGCTTTGCCACTTCAGTGAATCGGTCTCCACTTGAATTGAGGTTCTGCATCCCCTCCTAAACAGCCATGGCCTCTTACATCTTCACAATCCTTCGATTGTCGATGAAAAGGTTACCCATAAGAATAACAACACATTTCCAGTGTTGGGTTTTATTTTTTCACATTATGAAGGTCCACATGGGCCATTACTTTGTTTAGGGTTTTTTTTTTTAACTTTATAACATGTGTGCAATTGCCTAACACATACAGAGAGGGAAAAAAGAGCTGCACGTAGAACGAGGAGAGAGAAACTGAAAGTAATTTGAGAAAACAAAAACTTCCGTATAAAACGGTTGTTAGCACGATTAGGGGTCGATCCATGATCTGATCGAGGTGAAATTTTAACAGCATGTTCACAACACAAGAGTCTTCAATCTTGATGGTGGAGATTTCTTTTGGAGTTGCCTATAATCAAATATAGTAGGTAGTTTGTGCCACTTTTAAGTGAGATCTTTCTAATTTTTTGCTCCGGTTTATTCCCGTATTTGTCGAGATTTGTTGTCTCGAGATATTATTATTGTATGCCTCTTGTTGTTGCTAGGGAGAATCTGGTATAGCTCATTATTGATTATAGTGGAGATTTTAACTTCAGTCCATGGTTGTTCAATCCTCGCATTGAAGTTCCTACAGAGGTTGTTGCATATTTTTCATGAAGAGACATGTGGTGGACTTTTGGAAATTCAAAATTATTAATTAATATCAGATTTATTTCCCTTAATTTCCATAATCACTCTCAATCTCCACAATTTATCTCAATCTCCACAATTCTTTCTCAATCTCAACAATTTCTCTCGATTCCCACAATTTTCTTTATTTTTTTTTCCTTATTGTGACTTTTGATCTCCACTCTTCATTCTTCTTTTCCATAGATCCAATGGTCCAACTTCATCCTCGAAATCTATGTAAAGTCATCAAATTCATCTTCCATTTCATAAAACATTTCTCTCCTTAATTTCTTTTGAAATTCTACAAAACTTTCATTTTATCCTAAAAAACAAAATTGCTCATCTTTTTGTGAGAGGTACATTATAGAGTGTGACTTATGAAACGTGGAAAGTTTTGGTTGCATTAAGTTTTTTTTTAAGAAAATAAAAAACCTATTTTTGGCCTTCTCATCGCTATATATACAACATTCGTCTGTCACTCCAAATCATCTCATTCTCTACCCTATTCTCTCATTAGAGTTTTCTAAGGTCTTTTTTAGCATGAATTTGATTTCACTCCGTTTTGACGATTAAACACCTTACTCGGAGGTTGTGCTAACTTTGGAGAACATTTTGGCAATACAATGATGTAGCACTAAGGTCGTGCCAATTTTACTTTCAAGGTAGTGGTTTTGCTCACAGTATAATGACAAATTTTCTTGCTGTTTCAATTTTGCCCTTCTCCTTTTTAACAATTTGAAAGCAAAATTCACGGCTGCTATCCGACCCAAGAAGGTCCTGTCATACTTGTTAAAATTCCAGGCACTAGACGGGTACAACTATCGTCGTTGGTCCTAGAACCTATTGATTTTCTTTGAGCAGTTAGAGATTGATTACATCCTCATTGCTGCTGAGCCTGCTGTCGCCGCTACTGGCACTACTGTTTAGACTACAGTCACCGTTTCTGTTCTCGCTATTGATTCAAAAACGTCTACTATCGTTGTCGTTGATATTGACAAATTAGAGAAAGACAACAAAAAGGTCTGTGGGAATCTCCTCAACCATATGAACGACACTCTCTTTGATTTGTTCGTAGTCCAAAAATTAGCAAAGATTATTTGGGATACTTTAGAGTCCATATATAATTGAGGACGATGCAGGCAACAAGAATGATGTCATCGGTATGGCTACAATTTCAGATGTTGGATGACAAACCAGTAATGGTTCAAGTTCATGAGTATGAAAATCTTGTGGCGAATGTGTTGTCTGAAGGCATGAAGACGTGTGAGATTCTTCAGGCGAATGTACAGCTTGAGAAATTCTCTCATTCCTTAAGCGATTTGTTAGCTTTACGAGCTTCAATCATATCATATGTTTTGATGATAACAAATTGTATTCACTAATGACTTTAGTAGTTCAAAGTGTTCATAGTGTAAGAGCTCGGAATGACGATTCCAATGCCTTTTGAATCACTCAAATTGGAGTTTAAACGAACAAGTTATGGTCAAAACAAGTTAGGAGAAAAATTCTACGTGGCGGGTGACATGAACAACTGGACTACTCAGAAGTTGACTTGTGGAATCAAGAGGACACACTTATGCCGATATGGCTTCTAACAATCGAACAAATTAGAAGATTGACATGTGGCACTTTCAATATCCACAAGCCCATTTCCACAAATTTCTCTCAATCTCCTCAATCACTCTCAATCTCCATAATTTCTCAATCTCTACCAATTTCTTTTAATCTCCATAATTATTCTTACTCATTTTTCTTTATCTTTCTTCTTCATCTCAACCATTCATTTTTTGTTGCCCTAAATCCAATATGGCCAAAATTCATTCTTGAAACTCTATTTAAAGCCACCAAATTTCACCATCCTACACACCAATTATCAAAGCAAACATCTTTCTCTCTTCAAATTATTTTGCTCAAAAGTTGTCGTATATATATATATATATATTTTTTGTGAGAGATATATTAGAATGTATCTTTTTAGTTATTGCTTTAGTGTGAAATTTGAAAATCCACCTTAGTGAGGTAATTTATTTCCATTGCTTATTTTACATTTTGGGTTTTGTATTAAGGTGTGGGTATACCTTAGGTTGTGAGAAAAAAAAATTTGTTAGATCTTGAACCAATTAAAAGGATTGTGGGTTTCTCTTTAGCCTAGGACAAAAAGAGGGTCGATCGGTTTGGTTCTAACCCGTAAAAGAGTTGGTGCAGTAAAATACCTAAAAAGGAGTCTTGGAAAGTGGAGTAAGAATTTTCAAACCACTATAAAAAGCTCTAGTGTCATCTCTCTCTCTACTCTTTTAATTTGTGCATTTCAATTTTGTTTGGTTTTTGTTATTCTTCATTTTATTTTTAAAATCTAAAAGTTGGTATGCAACACTAGCAACCCCTATTCACCCCCTCTAGTGTTGCCATATCGATCCTACACTATTATCGCAACCACTTGAAACACAAAAAAAAGACCCGACTTTGCATGAATTGATTAGTCACTTGCGCACAGAGGAAGCCAATAGGCAAAAAGATAAGTTTTCTTCCCAATCCATAAATTTAGTTAATGCTAGTCTAGTTGAATCTTCTAGTGCTTTCAAACACAAGTTAAAAAAAAAAAGGAAAACATCTAAGAATAAAGCACAAAAGAAGAAAGGATTCTAATTCAAAAATTGTGGTGGAAGAATCGAGAAGCCCAAACTAGTCTATTTTGTTAGTGGAAAACTAGGACACAAATCCTACCAGTGCACCCAGAGGAAATGGGTGCAAGATCAAAAGCATGCTTCACAATCTAACCTTGCAGAGATTGGCAAAATCATTGTTGTGGATATATTTACTAAGGTGCTTGACAAAAACAAGTTTGAAGAACTCAGAAGTGCACTTGGTGTTGTTGACCGTGCATTTGCACTAAGAAGGAGTGTTAAAAATTAGTGCAAATTTATGTTTACATTTGCACTAAGGGGGAGTGTTAAAAATTAGTGCAAATTTATGTTTAATTATCATGATAGTGTCTGATAGGTTTTAGGAGTTCATATTATTGGGAGTAGTGGTGAGTGGATGTAAACTTGAGGAGAAATTTTGGGTAGAGTGATTTAATGGCATGGTGGTGTTGGGTATAGAGAAATTCAAGAGTACTGGCTTAGGGGTCGATTTTCTTAGTTCCCTGTAAATACGTGTAACTAGTTTTCAATTTCAATGAATCAAATCGTTCCTTCATAAATGTTCTATCTTGCTTCCTTTATATTGTTCATCTTCGTTTTTCGTTACGCCACCTTTCCTTCTGATCTTAAATTGCGAACCGTGCACAACTCTGTTGATTTCGTTGTTTATACTTAATCTTTCCTTGTTCTATTTATGCTAATCGTAGTAAAGAATAATACTTGTTTGGCTACCATTTTCTTTAAGTTGATTTTTAGAGTGATTTCGTTAAGTCAATCCTTGCGGAGACAATCTTTCGTTTATTCAATCCTTGCGGAGATAATCTTGTATTACTTACTACAAATTGTGCACACTACTTGCTTTGGCATGTAGGTTGTTAGAACTACAATAATCCTTTTTGTGTTGATTTCCTAATTGTTTGTTGCTCTTGAATTTCCTTTTAAAATTGAAAAGTTTATAGACAATCTTATTTATCTCTTCTAGTGTTACTATTTAATACTACGTGACAATCCCACGAGACTGATCTAAAATAGTTCATAAATTAAGGAAATTCAAAACTAAAAATTTTGAAAAGCTTCGTTATAAAAAGTCCTTAAATTAAGACAAAAAAACCGTAAGAGGGAAACATTGATAAGGTTAAGAAAATCAAATAAAATAGTGAAAAAATTTTTGGATAAAGCTTTCAAAATCTTTCATCCCAAGTGAAAGAAGAACTCAATCAAAATCAAAAACTAAAAAACTTTCTCCTAACCATTTGAAATAAAGATTAAAGAAAAGAAAAATAGCATGAAAGAAAGCTCACCAGAGAGAAAAGTATCAAAATTATTCTTTATTATTTTCTCTCTTTTTTCATCTTAGTAGAAAACTAAATCCATCGGTCTAAGAAGTTTCAATCTAGGGATTAAAAGATATAAAAAAAATGAGAATATTTATATATATATAAATAGTATATCAAATATATATCGTGCATATATATTATGTAAATGAAATATATAACATTGAGGAGATGTGAATAATATATAGAACACATAATATATAAATCAATATACACCAACGGAATAGTAATATTTGAAAGATGTGTATGATGAAAAATTGAATTATACACGAGATGTATATACATCATACATACGTAACAAATAGTATATTAACTTTCAAATAATAAAGACTTAAACATACTCTTAATATGTCAATAATTTTTAAACAAAATTAAAAACATTATGAAAGAGATATCAATGACGACATTGATCATCAGTATGGATGCTTAAATAATAAGTTATTAAAATCAATCAGGCTTATATACATTGAAAAACAATAACTAACTATTTGAACAATATTAATTTCCATAAATATATCATGTTCAAATTTTGAATCATGAATGATAAAATTAATTCAAAATTTTATCATGATAAACAAATAAATAATGTTTGTTTTAGAAAAAATATTAATAAACCAAAGAAGGTCCTGATTAGGTAGACAAATCAACCAATTAAGGATAAAACTTTCCCAAATCTCACTTTCCATTTTCTCATGGGCTCTCCTCACAAGTGTATGAGAGGATGAGCACAGAATTTCGCTTTCCTATTCAGTTTAGCAAAGGAAGTTATCCCACAGAAATCTTTAAATCTTTTGATTTCTTTAATGGTCCACCAAATTTCGGTTAAATCTTCATCATCCCCATGCAAAAGCTTGGCAACCTCCTCTGAATTAGTTTCCACACAAACCAGATAAGTTGGCGCACGCGACTTCAGACATTGAAGGCCATCCAACACAGCTTCGGCCTCCAACCTCTTCACGCCAACGCAAAAATCCACCAATTTGTGCCCGCAAAAATAACGTCTCTCATCCAATTCCACAGCACCCACCCAAGACCGCCCATCTGGTGTGAATCTGACCAAGAAGAATCTGTGTTCAGAGTCCAGGTATGTATAAGGAGACCCTGTTAAAATTTAGTGCATACTAATTTTAGTGTTGTTTACTTTTTTCCCAGTCAAAACTTTTTGTTTCTCATTTCATGGAAAGAAAATTTTTTTATTCTAATTTTAGCATTAGATTGTTTTCAGTGGCAAGCTTTTAGGAGTCATTAGTTGACAAGCTTAGCTATAAATACTTTGAACTAATGTTGTAATTTTTAGAGTGAGAAGAAATAGTATTAGTTTCTCTCTTCCATATTGTTGTAGCTTTGTTCTCTTTCTTTTGTTTTATGGTATCAGAGCCAGGTTGAAGCTCTTTTTTAGTAAACTTTCTATCTTCTTGTCTATCAAGTGTTGTTAGTCTTGTTGGAGGGGATTGAAACCCGTATTTTCTTTCTTCTTGTCTATCAAGTGTTACTTGTCTTGTAGGAGGAGATTGGAAGCTGTGGAAAGAGATGGAGCTAGCAAATGGATGAGGTAGTTCGAAGACATACTATGGTGTTGATAAGCTTGTAGGGATAAACTACAAATATTGAAAGATGTGTATGGAGGCATATCTTCAAGGTCAAAACCTGTGGGATTTAATTGCAGGAGATAGTGTTGAAATTCCTGCACACTCTAGAAAATTTTGAACCACGTAGAAAATGGAAGATCGAATGTGGTAAAGCTCTCTTTGCTTTGAGAACTTCAATTAGCAAAGAGTTCATTGATCATGTTCGGGATATTAACTTGCCAAAAGAAGTGTGATAGACTCTTGAAAGACTATTTTCCAAAAAAAATACAGCGAGGCTGCAATTGTTGGAGAATGAGTTAGCATCGTCGACACAAGAGGATATGTCTATTTCTGAATATTTTTTACGAGTTAAAAGTCTATGTGCTTAAATTTCAGAACTAGAAGCGAATGAGAAGATCAGTGAGGCAAGGTTGCGGTGATATCTCATTCGAGGGTTGAAGAAGGAGTATAACCCTTTTGTTACCTCCATTCAAGGGTGGACGACACAACCTTCTGTCGAAGAATTAAAAAGTTTCCTTTCTAATCAAGAGGTCTTGGCAAAGCAAATGGCTAAGAGTTCATTCTTCTCTCTTCTCGAAGGGGAAACATTATAAGAAAAATACATTTGCATGGAATAAGAATAATGAAAAGAGGTCAGGTACTGTCGCAACGTCATCGCGACGTGGAGCGGCCGACGTCATCCCCTGACGGGTCTCTTTCGAGATTAGGGTTTGGAGTCGCCACCAATCATCTACGAGGTGTGATTGGTCATCTATTTAAAAAAATTTGGTCTACGGAAATATAATTTTGGTTCGGGAGTCGGTTGAGCGTAGGGAAGGTGTTAGCACCCTACGACACCCGTTCGAAAACGGTACCACATTCTATCATAAATTATCACTTTTGTGTTTGATTTTAAATGTCCCAAATATATTGGTTCATATTTTACGATAAAATATGAACCAACAAGCATGAGTGGCGCAAAGACCATTAGAAAAACACATGAAGAATTGAACTTGTGATGTGAGAGTCCATGTACAAATTTCTTACCAATGTGCCAACATCCTAAGATATTATTTAACATTTTATATAAATGTTTTAAGATTTGAAATCTTATAAAAACGAAAGTTTTCTTTTTTATATTAAAAAAATATTTTATCTAAAATAGTTGTTTGGTAAAATAATGATATATATAAAAAAAACATTAATTTAGGCAAGCAAAGACACGAACCTAAGCCATGTGAATTACTCCTAAGTAACCTACCACTATGCCAACACCATATGATACAACTTAGTATTAATTCTTATCATACAAATCTTTATTTTAAAAAAATGTTTTAAAAAAAATAAAAATAAAACAAATAAAACCAAAACGAAATAGAAATAATAATAATAATAATAATAATAATAATAATAATAATAATAATAAAATAAAAAATAAATATTTAAAACTTATTTTAAAAATAATCAAATCATATTTAAACAAATTTATTTTAAAATATATCAAATCATACTTAAATAAATTTATTTTAAACTATATCAAATCATACTTAAACAAATTTATTTTAAAATATATCAAATCATATTTAAACAAATTTATTTTAAAATATATCAAATCATATTTAAACAAATTTATTTTAAAATATATATAATCATATTTAAACAAATTTATTTTAAAATATATCAAATCATATTTAAACAAATTTATTTTAAAATATATCAAATCATATTTAAAAAAAATATATTTTAAAAAATATATATATATATAATATCAAATTTAAAACAAGCTTATTTAAAACAAATAAAAAAAATCAAATCATTTCTAAAACAACTTTTTTCTATACCACGTACTGCAGTGAGGAAATTCTAGGTGTGCCCGCGAGTCTGAAAACTGTGAAGGAGCACTCGAGGTCGAAGTCAGGTGGTCGGTGATCCGTGTGTCGGTTGTAGAAGTTTTGCGCCGAACTACTATGGTGCAGGTTGTCTGAACTTGTGATCACCGGGGAACGTGTGCGGTCTGTGTATCGTCGGGGTCGCCGGCCTGGGTGAAGAAGAAGGGAAGGTGATGGTAGAGAGAAAGAAGGAAGTGAATTCTTCTGTATGGGTGTTCTGTCCGTCCTCTCTTCCCCACTGCAGCCCTCCTTAAATACACCTAAAAACTAATGGTAAAAAAGAAAAAGGGGAAGAGAAGAGAGAAAAAGAGGGAGGAGAAGAAGGGGAGGGGATACACGTATGAAGGAAAAAATCAAACGGGAGAAAAAAAACTGTTAAAGAAAACAAAATCTCTTTTTTTTAAATAAAATTATTTACTTAAAAACAAATCATTTTTATTTATCTATTTTTATTTTAATAATAAAACAAAATCTAAACAAATCATTTTTTTATTTTCTTATTAATAAAATTAACATTTAAATAAATCTAACATTTTAATTTTAGTTAATTTAAACTTTATATTAAAATTAATAATAAAGTAAACCTATGTTATTCTTTAATTAAAATAAACCTCAAAAAAGTAAAATACAATAATATAAATTAAAAGTAAAAGTAAAAATAAGCCGGACCAAATGCGGTGTCTACAGCTTGCCCCCCTTTGTATATCCTTGCAGAACTAAAAGAGTAGACAAAGGCAAAAGACAAAGTATTTGGGGAGCCAAAAATTTTATTGAGACAGGATAGAGATGGACCCAACTGGACACTAGACGAGATCCCGACATGCAAAGAACCTCGTACTTGATATAGGCTTTAACCTCGATCTTGGATCGGGTTTGATTTAATCAACATGATAAGTGCGATGGACCTGGCTTGACACAGGTTTCGACCACAATCTTGGATCGGGTTCGATTTAATCAAATGATAAAATGCAACGGACCTGGCTTTAACAACATGCTTCGACCTCGACTTGGATCGGGTTCGATTTAACCGAA
>NW_019104535.1:863692-894945 GCF_001995035.1 Momordica charantia | reverse complement strand
ATATGCATAAAATTAAACTCTAGGGTTATAGAGCCAAACTCCTGAGTTTTTTATAGAAGTGAATAAGCTTGAAAGTTTTTGGCGTGCCTACATAGGAATGTTTAGAATCCCTTTGAAATACAACACTTCTATCTAAACTTAAGCAAATAGTTAGGAAGAAATAAGGTAAATGCTTTTTTCATTTTTTTTAATTAAAAAAAAGTGGTTCATTTAAAACCTTATGGTTACAACTTGGCCAAATTGACCCTATTTTTTTATTTTTTAAAAAAATAAACACAACAAAAATAAGATGTGATATGAATATGAGCGTGAAGTTATGTACTAATGCATCCTAGAGGATAATGGCCCTCAAATCTTCCATATGCTTTGGCAGTATGGTCGACTTGAGTGGAGAATTTCATGCGCCTGCACGGGAACCGAAATTCCACGAAGGTCACACTACTCAGTCTCCGATCTAATCTTAAGGGTAAAGCCTGGGTAGGAGGTTTGTGAATGTGTGTGGGATGCGTGATGATGCAAAATAAAATCGTAATGCATACAAATATTTACAAAAATTGAAAAAGAAAAGAATAACAAAAATGGACCCAAACCATATTACAATAGGATAATAAACGACAAAATAAATGGCTTGACTCTCTTAAATGTCCCCAGTGGAGTCGCCAAACTGTTGCAACGTCATCGCGACGCGGAGCGGCCGACGTCATCCCTTGACGGGTCTCTTTCGAGATTAGGGTTTGGAGTCGCCACCAATCATCTACGAGGTGTGATTGGTCACCTATTTAAAAAAATTTGGTCTACGAAAATGCTGTTTAACATTAACAAGCTATGAGTCGTTTGCTATCTTTCAAACTTAGCAATCTCAAAGATTGGTTCAAAGAAGAAAGAGACTTTATTGATAATGGGAAGATTTTAGATCCACATTGATTTTCATAGTCTGGTGAACTCACGATTCTAGTGCTTCATGTGTGGGTCATTCTCCTTTGAAAACCTAAGCCATCATACCTTTATTGGAACTTGCACTTTATGCTTCAGTGAAGTACAGTTCTCAGTTAAATGACATATAGCTCCTACATGGTAATCATAGCAAACTTGCGGGTCATACCACTTTGGATATGGAGGTTGCAATGGTTCTACGGATACTGGAGCTAATAAACTACTTTGAAATAATTGGGATAACAGCTCAGTATAGGATATTGGAATCAGATGAAAGCTCTCTCACTTTAGTTGACTCCAACCATTATGATTGTCAGGTAATGTTGACGATCTTATTTGTGGACCATACTGCAAAGATATCGAGTTTATAAGTAACATAGAAGGATTGTATACCATAGATCCTTGTTGGTGCCTCCACTTACGCTTCGAGATTGCTGCCTAGACTTTATTTTTCCTTTTAATAGAGTTTCTATTTGTTTCGGGATGTGGTTCTTTATCAATTAAAGGCACTGACAGTTGTTTGGTTGCTTCTCTCCATATTTGAGCTACTATTTCCCTGCAGTTTCTTTTTCTATTATTTGTTGAGCATGGGTCATACCTATGTCATGCTTATATTGATTTAGAAAGGAAATTTCCCCAGTTTCTTCAGCATTTCTATTGATAACATTCTCTTTATCTTTTAAATTATATGAGTAATTGGCCTTTGATGTTTGTCCATCTTGGAATGTAAATTCAGCCTGACAGATTGTAGGATCTTGTTGGCCTTTCTTGGAAAGTTGAGCATCGTGTGACAAATTACGCTGGGGGAAGCCCTCTGTTGATTGACAAAGATGTGGGTCAACCCTAGATGATTAATTATTATGAGGTTCGACTAAATTGTTAGGTTGAGAAATATCCCCAACTGTAACAATATTCTTTAAGACATTGAAAATTTCTGTGACTTGCCCCTGAATCTAATCGATGTCTTGTCTCATCTTCTTTAGCTCTACATTCTGCACCTCCATGACCTGTTATTGAATCTCGTCTCTTCTTTTCTTTAGCTCAGCATTCAATTTTTCCATGACTTGTTCGTGGATTTCGTCTCTAATTTTCTTTAGCTTAGCATTAAGTTCTCTCATATTATGCTGCTTTATGTACCTTGCATATAAAAAATAGTAAATATGTGGTTGTTAAGCTATTTTTCCTAAGAGTTTGTGTTAATTATAATGTAATGGAAAATGCACAGATTTTGATTTTTTTAAGATAGAAATTGTTATGCATGAGACGATGTAATACAAATGTTTGATCAAAAATTAGGGGGAACTTTAAATGGTTATGTGAAACAATCCCTATGAAAATATTGCTTTTTTTTTAGAAAAAATATATATACTTAGATATATGAAATGATGCATGACAATGATAATTTTTTTAATTTATGATATAGACATGTAAAAGGATGCACACAAAAGATAGATATTTTTTAATTTATGCTATGGACATGTAAAATGATATACTTAGATATATGAACTGATGCATGGGAAGAATATGTTTTTTTTGTTTAAAGCATGGACACGACTTCTCTGCCACAGCACATCACAAATATTACTTGAATTCCCCCATTACAAACAATCGTTGAAAGAACCCAAAAAATCAAAAATCAAAACTCAAACAAGGACACATAATTTTCCAAAAAAAAAAAAAAGTGAATTGCGAGAATATCCTAGAACCCAAACACTAGATACTGAGCAATAGATCAGATAAAAAGCCCAACAAAAATCACTTACTAGCGGAATAAATCGAGCAGAAGAAACAATCGTCTAAATCCATAAATAAAAAAATCTTCACTTTTTTGAAGTATACAAACCTCGTAACGCACAGAGTTCATCGAAATCGCGTGGCGAGTGGCGACAGAATGTGAAGCAAAGGTGGAGGAGGTCGTGAAGGCAGAAGCGGGGAATCATGTGGCCAATGGAGAGGAAGAAGGGAGGGGCGAGCATATCGGAGGTAGTGCAAAAAGAGAGTAGAGAGAATTTCGATTTGGAAAGGAAGGAGAGGAAGTGAGGAAAAATAATTAGGGTTGGGAATAAAAGGGTATGCGACAAAATGAACATTCTATCCCATTAACATGCGGGTTTCGTCGTTGAAAGTCCTATTTTTTGTAGCATACACTTCCTCGTAGCTTAACTCTAACCGCTTTTTTGACAACACATCAAGACTCAAGAGGTGATCGTAATGGATCAGTAAGCGATGCTAGGGCCTCGAAACCCTATAAACAGAAAGATTATTGAGAATCCATATAAATGAATTAAATTTACCCAACCCATCAGCTTTAAGTTTTACATGGTATGCTGATGGGTTGGGTAAATTTAATTCATGAGTTAATGTCTTGGACGGGCTGTTTTAGAAACTTATTTTGACAAATGTTTAAAGTTTTTCAATTTTACACTTTTAGATTTCTGCCTTTAGGGTTTTTAAATAATACTGATTTTACCCTTATTTATTGCATTTATATTTATTATTGTTAATTCTTTTAATGTAAAAAATTTAAATCCCTAATTTAATTTTATAAACATTTAGTTATTGTGGGCTACGAACCAATTATGTCAATAATCCCTTAATTTACTCATTCATATATTAATTACAAAAAGATTATGATGATTTTAAATTCAAAATTAATTAATGTGTATATTTACCCATGATTTCAAAGTGAAAATATACCCACGATTTTCTACAAGTTTCATTACCCATGATTTTCTACAATTTTCATTTCTTCTCATGATCTTCCTTCCCCATTCTTTCAATGTGCTGCTCACATGACTGTCGCTCACGAATTAATTAGCCAAATATAGAACTTATGTAGTGCACCTAATACAAAGGTGAAGTTTCTGCTGCTCACGATTTTGTCACATTTGAAATGATATGAGTATGTTTTGATGAATCATAATAAACGATGAGTATTGATGAATCACATAAACTTATATAAACTATCCACTTGGTATTTATTTATAGATGTAAAATACATTCGGATATAATCAATAACTATTGAAGACTCAATCTCATATAAACTTATATAGTGTTATATCCAACCACAATTAACAATCAAAGCTCAAAAAACCTACCCTATCAAGTTAGACACCTAGCACATGCTTGATTATATATAAGATACACCTATATGATAAATATAAAATATATCCGGCTATTGAGTTCTTATAACTACCCAGTTGGTACTTATTTGTAGATATAAACTATATCCGCATATAAAAAAATGAGTATCGAATTCACGCCTAAATTTTGCACCACTCAAATTATATTATCGATTCTTTGACAATATAGACTCCGAAAAAACCGAACTGCTCGATGATGATAACTAATTAAACTAGATAGTATAAAAAATTGTTTATCTAAAGGTAGCATTTTTAAACTAGATATAAACTAAATCCGCATTTAAAAAAAAAATTAGTTAAATAGTACAAAACTAGTTCATCTAAAGGAATGAGGTTTCGAAAGGGAGCATTGTTCAAAACCGAAATCGAAAACTTTTCAGGAATGAGATTAAACAGTACAAAACTAGTTCATCTAAAGGAATAAGTACCATCTTAAAGATATATGGGTATGGAAAATATATCATGGTGAGAAGAAGACGAAACAAACCTCGACTTTAGAATGGTGAGAAGCTTGATGGGTGGCCGGCGACGAGAACGGAGTAAACAATTTGCTATAGAGAACAGTTTCGCATACTTAGAAAATGAAGTGGGTCTCTATAGAGAATCCATATAAATGAATTAAATTTACTCATACCATTAACTTAAGCTTTTGAGTTGGTTGAGTGGTAGTTTATTCATCCTTAAAGATGGTATTAGAGAGAGATCTTGTGTTCGAACTCTTGCATTTTTTGTCATAAAATAACCTCTTTAACATGGTACCCATCAATAATCTACCAATATATCATTCTTTATTTACGTCTAAATATTAATAAATTATTGAAATTAAAAATGGTTGATTTTGGAGGTTAGATTTTAAATACCTTATTTTATGCCCATTTACACTTTCCAAAAATAAAAATACCAAAATAATCCTACCCAAATCCCCAAAATCCTTCTCTTGTTTATCTGTCCGTTTCTTCTTCTGCCGATTTCTTCTTCTTTCCCAAACACCTTTTTTTCCGACCATTTACTCCGTTCACTTGCTGGTATTAGGCTGTCGCGTCAAGGTTCTCCATTCTCATCGCCGGCCATTTACTCCGTTTAACTTGAGCATTGGAGCTTTCTCCTCTTTCTGTGCAAGTTTCTTTGTTCTCTAGTCTTATTCCCAGCCTGAGCCTTTTCAAGGTTGGTCAATTTCTTGATCAAACAATCTTATTGTTAAATATATTTGTGGGTAAATAAATTATTTATTTTATTAAGTGTGCATTTTGTCTTTAAATATAAATTTAAATTATGAAACACTCATATATTATTGGATGTTATCTTAGGTATATGTAAATGAATGCATGATAGAAGTTAGGTTAACTTTAGTTTACATAAACCGTTGAAAGTCACCTATCTTGAAAGAAAATCACCAATTATGAAATTTATTCTCTCCTAATTTCTATCTGTACATATCTATTGATTCTTATAGAGTATGAATCAGAGAGTTGCCTCAGTTTGGAGCGCAACGGATCAAGTGCATATATCAATCTTGAAAGAAAATAACCGATTATGAAATTTATTCTCCTCATTTCTATCACCTAAATTTTTTCATACCAATCTAAGCATAATTCAGCGGGTTAAGACATTTATGTCCGACCAAAAGATCGTGAGTTTGAATCCCCACTCCTATGTGTTATACATGTACTAAGAAAAAGGAAAAAAACCCTAAATTTTCTCATGTTTGCAAGGAATCGAGAAGAACTTAAAAACTTATTTATAGTGAAAAATAAGAAATAACCGACCATGAATCCATATGGGGGTTGTTACCTTTTCCCACGAGAATCCGCTCAATGGCTTGGGGAATCCCCGTTTAAGTGCCCCATAGGACGAAGGTGATGAAGAATTTGTCCCTATGACCTAAATTGGGGGCAGGGACGAGGAATGAGAATATATATAAACCCTAACTTAGACACTGTTATGATATTTATGTTTTAGGACTTATTATTTGTATTGGTAATTTAAATTGTAAAAAATTTTAATTTTTAGAATTTGTTGTTTGATAAATTATAAAACGTTCTTAGAAAATTTCAGAATTTTCCCTTATAAATGGAGATTTCTGAGGAGAATTAACATTTAACTGCAAATTAAAAAAATCGATGTAGGATTCAGATCATCTGTGTTAATTCCTACGTCAAATGCTTTGACAAATATGTGCACATACAAGATATCTGCACACTAATATGGTGCTAAGCCCAATACATTTCAAATGTGACAAAGAATCTCATTGAAATTGGTAGGAAGTAGGGTTGTAAAACCTATACCTCTTGCACCTCAATGTTGGAATTAATTTAATAATTAATTCATATGTGGGTAACAAATTAAAGAGCGATTATATTTGGGCTATTTAATGTGCATATGAGTGATCTTGATTATGGGCCCATGACTTCCCATTTAGTGGTGTGGCTTGCTGAGTAGAAATCAGTCAATTAATCCTAGGAGATTATGGGAAACCCTAGGATTAACCTATAATTATATGGTTATGGTCCCCAATACACTATGCTTCTTGAGCCTCTTGTTCCCATCAAACAGAGAGTATTGCCCATATTTGGTCTGGGTTGCATAGTTGAGGAAGACCACAAACCACAACTTCTTGCAGATCATGGTCAATCTATCTAATGGTTTCAGATAATTCTAATCTCTTTATAGATTTTGGTTTTCTTCTTGCTTAGATCATTGGTCTTGATTGTTCTGGAATTTTATGGCTTTTATTTTAGAATGATCATGAATTAGGATTTGTTTTAAATTTTCTAACAAGTGGTATCAGAGCATGATTTTGTATGGATAATTACTGGATCTTTGTGAATTACTTTTAGGCATGTTGTTCCTTTAATAACCCATTTGTTTAAACTACATGCTATGGAATTATTTTGATTGATGATATGTTGAACAATTTTGCTTGAATTAAAATATTTAATTGTTGAAATTTTTGTACATCAATGATTTGATAAGTTTAATGGTTTAAGTTTACAAATTCGTGGATATAAGAAATATTTGATTAAAGAGGAGAAACAAAATAAAAGAAAGGAGGAAAAAAAGGAAAGAAAAAAAAAAGCCCCGAAGGTTGCGGCACCTGAAGCATAAAGGATTGGTGCTAGGGCTGTCAATTCCGGAGAATGGTGCAGTGGGCCCCACAACACTTTAAAGTAAGTTTTTGTTTTCTTTTCTTTGTCATTTATTAATTTTTTAACAATTGTTTATATATATATATATATAATATGTTATAAATATTTATGGGTATAACAAAATGTTGATGACGTTTAACTTTTCTTTTTAAATTGTGCTAATTAAAAGTTGATTTTTATGGTGATAAATTAACAATACTTGACACAATTTTTAATTCTTATGAATATTTTGATGCATGAAAATATTATTGTTAATGGTTGAAAATAACTTAAGGCATTTTATTTTCATATGGAAATAATTAAGAATAATTAAATAATAATTTTGTGACATCTTAGTATTGTTATTTATGCGAATTATGATCAACCCAAAGGAATGTCATAATTTGTACCAATAACAAATACACTCACAAGTATGGAACTGATTATTGATATTAGATTATTGCGTGCTATAATTAGTGCTCCATAGTGTATGTCAAATTGTTGATGAATTAAAATATCAATAATATTTCTTTTAGGAAAATCCAGTTTTTATTTTTCTTTCTGGTTTAATAAATTGTTTAGTGGACTTTTCCCATTATTAAATTATGCACATAAAGATATTATTATTAATTTTAAAAATAATTTTGGTAGTGTTATTTTCATAAAGATAAAATTTATAATAATTAAAGTTACATGTGTTGCATAATTATCTGATCCTGGTGTTAATTTGATGAATCATGCTGCCAAAGTAGCCTCTGATTTCTGATATTGATATCTTTCAAAATTATCATATGTTTGTGGATATTTGTGTTTAAGCACCCTGTAGTCGACCCAAACGAAGACTTCAATTTGGCCAAATAATATGTCCAGTACATATAGTTATGGTGATAAACATGTATAATACAAAGTTATGCCATGTGAGTGATTCTCAGCCCAAATGAAGGTTTTCACTTGACAGGATAGGTTATCAATGTTTGATCACCACATTGAGAGTACCACTTGCAAGTTGATATCGTCAGCCCAGAGGAAGACTATCAATGTTGTGCTAGGTATCTTGTTGTTCTCATTGAGTTTATAAAAGGTTAATTTTGAGTATGTTTTATTATTTAATTAGTTATTGTTAAATACTATTTAATTACCTTATTATGTATTTAAGAATACTTTTTATTCAAATTTGCATGATTTTTTGATAAAGAAAGGAAACACTTCAACTTTTGCAACTCAATATCCCTTTAAGGTTTAATTGGGTTCTTGAAAAGTAGGAGGAACCTTAATTACATAAGTATTATGACAGTGTTTTGCAACATTCAAGGAAATTATGTAAAAGTTGTGCTAGGTATCTTGTTGTCCTCAGATCTGGTCTTATTTATAGATAGTCTTTGATAGATCAAATAGCCTAGCTTCATAGGGTGGTTTAACCCATGACTCAGCATGGTCAAATCAAGTTGGGTTGGTCGGTGGTTCCACTGGAGGCAGATCCACACAATGGGACCAAACTCCTCTCAACTTTTGAAACATTTTGTATCATATACTAAATAATATGATTCATGTTAATAAGATTTCAGGATTTTGGCGCAGTGGAGCACGTGTCCAAGTCCGCTAGGCGATCGAAGCTCTATTTGGCTTTCATACGTTTAGATTATTTTGAATATAATATTTAGTACAAAAAACGTCTCCTTCAACAAAAGTTATGGATCCCCCTACTGTGTCCCACCCTAGTATGGATGAGTGCCCCAACCCATGGATCCAAATCCACGTGTCGCTTCATTGGTCTCATTTAAGTAAACCTAGAATTTCACCCCTAACAAATAAAAAAATAAACCAAGAATAATTCCTACGAATAATCCAGTCCCGGCCGGCCCTCGAGTTGAATTCGTCGTCGGGATCCCACACGCAAATTTCGTGGGGATGGAAAATGAAACAGGGATACAGGCCGGAAGTCATCATCCTATTAAACAACTAGTGTGGGTAACTTTGCTTGTAAATAAACTGGAAACACTCATGAGCAATTAATTACACCTACGAGAACCCATCCCTTCTGCATGAACCTTAAGCCTTTTATGTCCAAATAACGCACTTCACTAATTGGAACAAACCTTTCCTAACACCTACTCATGGAACAAATACCCCTTAAGCCTCTCTTTTATATCTCCATGAATTATATATATTCTGTAAAATGATCGGCTCGTTTAATAACATTTCCGTTTATTGTTTTTGTTTATCTTTTATTAACAAAGAAAAGTATAATTGCATGCCCCCAACATCTATAGATTCAAGAATGACAAAATAAGGTATATATTTATGTTTTGAAACAAACTGTAAACTAAATAGGAATAAGAAATAAGAATAATTTATATTTGTCGTTTTCAGAATTTCTATATAGTTTCGAAAATGTTTCTAAAAAATGATAAACGAGAAAAACACAAATAATTGTCAAATGCTTAAATTTCTTGATCAGATTGAAAATAAAATTAATAAATAAAAACGTTACTACATAGTAAGCTAATTTCGTTAAATTCCACGTGATAAAATCATACTACAATCAATTTTTTTTTGTTTTTAATAATGTCCCTACAAAAATCAACCTATTTTGAATTCACTACAAAATTTCTTTAAGCTGTTCTCGGAGTGACCCGGAAGGACTTGATATACCCACTCCCTATTTTCCAATTTCTTATTTTTTTCGTTCTGGTATCCATTTTTTTCTTACCATAAATGTTTCTATTTCTCATATTTTGTTTTTAAAAAAAAATATAAAATAGACAACAGAAGCAAGAAGTTTCCTGGTCTATTTGTTCCCGTTCCCAATAATTTTTTTCCAAAACGTAATTAAAAGCATTATATGTATCCCTCACGTCAACAACAGCGCAATTCCTTTGCTTTGGTCACTCATCATCTGCCCTTCGCCAGCTTTGAAGGAAGTAAAAAATAAAAATAAAAAAATAATCTAGAGAGAGAGAGGAGAGAGAAAGTCACGCCCTTTGCACGTGCACAGTACACCCCCTCGCTCTTCCCATTTCCCTACCTTCACCAACCCATTCATAAATCATAACGTCTCTCTCTCTCTCTCTCTAGAAGTGATCGAAAAGAAACTTCCCCCAGATTTCGCCAACCTCTCACGAGACTAACGTGGCCCTCTCTCTCTCTCTCTCTCTCTCTTTATAACCAAAACAAACCCCTGTCTCTCTCTCTCATCATTTTTAATTAATTATTAATTATTAATTTAATTCGTTTAATTTGCATGGCCGACGCCGGAGAATTGGTGGTGTTGGCTCCTCGGCGGAAGCGGGGCGGCAACAGGCAGGAGCAGCCGGACTCGGTGGCTCCGTGCGGCGCCTGCAAGTTTCTCAGAAGAAAGTGCGTCAACGGCTGCATCTTCGCGCCACATTTCGGGTCCGACCAGGGCGCCGCCCGCTTCGCCGCCGTCCATAAGGTCTTCGGCGCCAGTAACGTCTCCAAGCTGCTGCTGCATATTCCGGTCACCCGCCGCCACGACGCCGTCGTCACCATTTCCTATGAGGCTCAGGCCAGGCTCTCCGACCCCGTCTACGGCTGCGTCTCCACTGTACTCGCCCTACAGCAACAGGTCATATATATATATATATATATATTTTCCTTTTTCACTCTAGCCCAATTTTAATGATTTCACCCCTTTATAAACAACAAAATTAAAGCTTTAGAAATCTAGTAGACAATACAAAAATTTATTAGACAAATAAACTTATCCTATTTGTTTCTGGTGCCTTTTTCCTGCTCTAGGTTTAATTTACCAAAAAAAGCTCCTAATCACAAATTTTTTAATTGAATTGTACTACTTAGTGCTAGAGATATTTGGTCAAATTTATGTTTAATCACAGAATACTTATTTCTATTTACGATATTTTGAAAATTTTAAGGATCTTGACTCAACAAATTTTATAAATACTTACCAAAACGAGCAAGCATAGTTCAACGGTAATTAACATATACCTCCAACTAAGAAGTTGTGAGTTCGAATCCATTTCCCAATATATTGTACTCAAATACTTTATAAATACTTGAGTTACTTCTAAAGATAGGATCCAACAAATATTATAGTAAAAAAATTGAACTGAATATTAAGAGAGAACATAATAAATTTTGTTCTACATATAAAAGGAGTCACATAAGAGAAATTTTATCTCTCTGTTTGGCTCCTATTATTTTTCTATTTTTAATTATTCTACTTAAATAATATATTTTATGTAATTTACGATTTTTGCTTCATTAAATAAATATAAATTAAAAAAAATTAAAGTCATACAATATAGAGTATAAATTTATGTTTCAATTTTACCATTTTTGTAGTGTTATATTTTTGTCTTTTATTTTCCTTTTAGAGTAGAAAGATAATTTTTTTACTTGAAATTAAAATAAAAGGCATTTAGGAACATACATGTAATTATATGTTTCAACAGCTACACTTTTTCATTAGGCTTCATCTAAAAAAAATCATCAAGTCTTTGAGAAACAAGAAACGTAAGATGCTTATATTTCTTAAGAAAATTGGAATAATGAACCGTTTTAAATAAAATATCAAACAATTTTCATATGTAATCATCAATAATCGAAAAAGATTTTAGTTTCTTCAATCAAATCAATTATATATGTGCTATTCCTTACAAAATATTATTTGTAAATATGGTGATAAGAAATGCATTAGATTCATATAATTAGTATAACATTGAAATAGATAATTACTTTTTTTAGTACAATAGATAATTACATTAATTACTATATTTTTAGTACATAAAAATATTATAAACTAATTTTAAATATTGAAATTTAATAAAACTCATTAAATGAATGTTATTTTTTATACAGAAAAAATAAAAGTTGAATTTCATGTGTATGTTATGGTGCTTCTTCTCCTAAACGTGCAAAAGAATGCGTCTATCTATTAAAAAAATTTGTTAGAGAGTTCATCTGTATATACAACCATATTTATTTTTACAACTAGATTTTAAATTAGTGTAACATTTTCTTGTAAAGTTTATATAAATTTGAGATGGATTTTTTTTTTTCCTATGTGTCAAAGGGGGTTGCGTGAGGGATTTTTTTAGTAAATAGAATGGAGATTTAAAACTTTTAGACGATGTTTTCTTAATCAATTGAGTTATTCTAATTATTGATCAAGAGATCTCGAGTTTGAATCCCTCCAATAATATACCGTAATAAAGAAGCTTAAAAATTTAGATAATGAATTATCAAACCGTATAATAGCCCCAACCTAAGATATTAGAATTTTACCAGTTTCAACCTGACCAGCTAAATCAATAAATACCTCATTTAGCTAATTAACAATCTTATGTTACCGACAAGAACTATTGATAAGAACTATAGAATCACAATTCAATATGTTTATCGTCACAATTCAATTAAGGGCCCATAACCACTTTATCGTCACTAGTCTTTTAGAAACATAATTATTTGGCTATATGTTTCTAGTTTGTTAGAAACATAATTATTTGGAAAGTTTCTCGTTTTCAATTTTTTTCAAAGCATAAATAAAAGTATTATTTTACCCCTCTCAACTTATAAAAATGTATAATTAATATGAAAAATAAATATAACATTACAAATTTGAATATTTAATATAAATTTTATTTATTATTATCTTTTTTTTTAAGAAAAAACAATAAATAGTTATCAATGTTCCTTAAAAAAAAAATAAAGAACAATAAACATGAGGAAAAAGGGACAAAAATGTTACCAAATAAACTCTGAGTCAATTTGGTAACACACCCCTATTTCTTGTTTCCAATTTTGTTTCCAATTTTATTAAAAAATGTAAGCATTTAATAACTATTTAGATATATTGTTTCTAAATTACGATCTCAAAATTAAATAACAAAAACAAGTTTCTTGTCTCTAGTTCCTCTTTCAAAAATAAAAATAATGTTGTTTTATCATTCTTGAATCTATGGGTGTTGGTAACTATGCAATTTTATTTTTCTTTATTAAAAAAAAAAACAGAAACGTTAGGAAATTTGTTAAAAATTCAGCCATGAAATTTGTAATTTTTCATCATTGATATGCAACTGCATTTGTAAGTTGTAAGAATGGTTGTATGAATTGCAGGTGGCATCTCTGCAGGCAGAGCTTGCGGCGGTTCAAACTCAATTGATAAACAGCAGGTTGGCATTTGCAACTGCAATTCAAAACTCACAGCCACCCCAAGTCGGAGTTCTGCAGCCTGCTTACTCTAACAACTCCTCCGTCTCTGTCTCCGCCTCCGCCTCCACCTCCGCTCATAACGCGATCAATTTGAGTAGTTTCACTTCCAACTACGACCTTCCGACCGAGACTGCCCCATCTTCCCATCAGTTGGAGCCTCTTCACCTCCCCCACCGGTCAATCGAAGAGGAGGAAGACGAGGAAAACAGCCAGTTGCCCACCATCTTCACCGTCCCCGACGAGCTTCTCCGCCGAAGATGAGAATCAACTTGGAGAAGAATAACATTGAAGTGGCTTTCCATAAGTTCATGTCCTGATCTATGAGACAGAATCAAATCAATGTAGGAGGAAAAGAAACCCAATGGAGTCAAGTTTTGAAATTGATGTTCAACTTTAAATGTAGGTGTGCAAGTTGAAATTAATGTTCATCCAATCTAACGTGAAGAAAGTATACAACAGAAAGTAAAATTATGTGTTTTCTGAAGGCAGAATTCCCAAACAGCAAGAACTACCACAGAAGCATTTCAAACCTTCGGGCTTCAATCTGATATCGCCATAGCTAAATGTAAGCTCTTCATCTTTTGTTATCATTCTTGAAGCATAGAAACAAAGGCGAGGCAACATAACGCCTGCACTTCTCACCAATCTTGTTGCTAGATTACCTCCATCACAAGAGTGATTTATGAACCGCGCAACATTCCCAATTTGTGTTGCGTCGATGTTAATTCGCAAACATGCATTTCCAGATGGAAGATGCTCTCTCACAACGAGAAGAGACGAAGCAAAACGCCCACCTAATGCCCGTGCATCGTATAGTTTCTGCCGCCTTCTTGCTTCTCCAGTGGTTAAAAGTTCACCTTTTCAACACAAAAATTGAGTGGCATCAAGTTTAGAGATCTTCAACACGTTAAAGACAATTATTTCAATTACATGGATAACAATCCCTATCGAGTTTTTTTGGTCATCAAATAGACAAATACCCTTCATCAATCATATAAACACATGTTGACTTACATAAGCCACAAATCTGATATACTGATCAATGAACATCATCTACATACTTTTTCCCAGAAAGCTAATAGTTTTCATCTATTTATTTATCCTTGCCCGATTACCCTCATAAACAAATTGACGGAGAGGGCATCGAAATTCACGACATAGGCTAATAGTTTTACAAAATGAAATTTACTTCTATATACAAATTAGACGAGTAGTTCTCATGAGCACCGAGAACCTGTTATCTATTATTTGATAAACCTAACAGAGATTTAGTTCAATGTGTTTTTTTTTTTCCTTTTTTATAACTGGAATTCGAAACTCTCCTCTCCTATACCCAAGGACACCTATACTAAAAAAATAAATAAATAAAAATAAAAAATACCCAGGCACCGCACCCAACTCAAAGAGATTTAGTTCATTGTTGAACTTAAGAGACACACATATACATAATCTGCAACATTTCGATTATTTTGGCACTTAACTAAAGAACTAAAATATAATCCTACACTATGAAATTCACTTCTACATGTACAAAGTAGATGAATAGTTTCCTTAAGCATTAGTTCGGGACTTCAACCAGAGGTCTTACCCTAATATTTACTAAGAGGAATTTAGTTCATACTCAGGCTAAGAAGGAAATCGATGCAAACGTAAAATTTTCAATATGCCGACTAATTTAGCACTCGACTAAATGGGAAACTGAAAGTCTGAAATGTAACCTTATAATATGAAATTCACTGCTATATATACAAAGTAGATAAATAGTCCCCTTAAGCATTAACTTGGGACTTAAACTAGAGATCTTACCCTAATATTGATCTAACAGAGATTCAGTTCACAATCAGGCTAAGTAGGAAATTGGTAGAAACTTCACATTTTCAATTTGTCAACTATTTTGAGATTTGTTTCTAAGAAACAATTTAGTTGATAATATGAAATGAAATAAACTTTATAATATGAAATTCACACTTCTATATATACCAAGTAGATGAGTAGTTCCTTAAGCATTAAATCCAGACTTCAAGCAGAGGTCTTACCTTAATATTGATCTAAGAGGGATTTAGTTCATGTGAAGTAGAAAATCAATGGAAACTTGAAAGAAAAAGTAAGGATAATCTTGAACTGTAAGATTCAAAATAAATTCAGCCACTCAACCAGATTAAGGCAGAAGGTCCAAAATTATGCAAATTCGTAACAAATTCCACAGAATGAAAATCAAAGAGTACCTGCATACTCACAAACGAAAGACCCTTCTTGAATCAACTCGTCCGCGTACAGACCCCATCCTTTTTTCTCATCTCTCAAAATCTTCAATCGAACAGAAATTCCTCTCTGAGTCGGCCGATTTTGACACTCCAGCCCACAAGAACACCGCGGTCCGCACTCGCTAGCAACATCCTCTAACCCATCGAGACTCGAACAGGGGCATTCGAACTCGGAATCCGCGCAATTCTCACAATGACATCCAGATGCGAGGACCAGACTCGCGGATTCGGTCTGGAGATGGTCCGGCCCGGGATCGGAAATGGAGCCCCATGGTTGTCGGCGATCGGAGTGGAGATTGGGGACGATGGCGGCGGGGGCGTAAAGGAAGAAGGCGTAGGGGTGGTTGTCGATTGAACTGTGGAAGGGAATGGGGAGGGGCTCGATGGATCTAGAAGCGTCGAGAATGCGGCGGAGGGTGATGGATTTGGATGCGGCGTTGAGGGATTTGCAGGAGAGAGAAATGTTTGCGAGTTCGAGGGAGGTCAGCCATGGAAGGACGAGGTGAGCGCAGTGGAGGAGACCACCATTTGAATATTCTTCGGCTTCACTGGATTTCGAGCATTTTTTTGATGCAGTTTGCAGCATTTGGCCATCCAACTCCCACTTCTATCTCGTTGTTTTTTAGTAGATGAAATACCAGATAATTGGAAAATTGGCATTTCTAGCCTCTAGGTAGAATTGCACGGGACTAAGTTCATAAATTATATAATTTAAAAGTTAAATTACAAACTAAAATTAAAAAATATGTAAATAAAATAATATAAATCTGAAATAGGTTACATTACACAACTATTGACAAAAGTAGGGTGGTTATGATCAAAGTCAAAACTCATGAACAACAATTTACACAAGTTTCCAGAAAAAAGATTATATATATATATATATATATATATATATATATATTTCCTTCTAAATTAAATACCCAATTTGTCTTCATTTGCAACAATTTTGAAATTGTGAACTAAATTCTGTTAGCTTTATGGCTTCAATCAAACTAAATATTTTGATGATCACAAACTAAGTATAAACTAACAATTTGAGTGTTTCAAAGTTTTCATAGCATAGAGCTCGAAAAGACAAAACCAATGTCTGTCAAATCACTCAAATCGGAGTTTAAACGAAAAAGTTATAGTCAAAACAAGTTAGGAGAAAAATTCTACGTGGCGGATGACGTGGACAAATGGACAAATCCTACATGGTGGGTGACATGGACAAGTTGACCGCTTAGAAGTTAACATGTGACATTAAGAGGACATACTTATGCTGACCTGACATACAACAATCGAACAAATGAGAAGATGACATGTGGTACTGTCAATCTCTACAAAACTATTTCACCAATTTCTCTCAATCTCCTCGGTCACTCTCAATCTCCTCAATCACTCACAATTTTAATCGCCATAATTATGTTTTCATTTCATTACCTCACACCTTAATCTATATGTCATTCATTATTTGTTGTCCTAAATCCAATGGTCGAAATTCATCCTAGAAACTCTATTTAAAGCCACCAAATTCCATCATTCGAGACACCAACTATCAAAGTAAAATCATAAATTCTCATATCAACTTTTGCAAAATATTCGTTCTCTCATACACATAACTTGCTCATTTTTTTGTGAGAGATTCATTAGAGTGTGATTTTTTAGCCATTACTTTGGTGCAAAATTTGTGTAATCCACTTTGTTTTTTAATTCTTTATTTTCAAAATGGGTTTTGTGTTAAGGTGTGGCTACACATTGGGTTGTGAGAAAAGTAAATTGGTTGGATCCTGAACCAGTAAAAAGGATTTTGAGTTTCTCTTTAGCCTAGGACAAAAAGAGGGTAGATCGGTTTGGTTCTCACCCGTTAAGAGGGTCACTACAGTAAAATACCCAAGAAGAAGTCTTGGAGAGTGGAGTAGGAATTTCCGAACCACTATAAAAATTCTCGGTGTCACCACTCTCTTCTCTTCTCTCTTTTAATTTCAGTATTTATCTACTTTGAATCTTGGTAGATTGCATATAGGTTTACTTAAATATTTTGTTCATTATTTCCTCTTCTTTTTAAAAAACGTGGTAAGCAGCCCTATTCACCCCCTCTAGTGTTGACATTCGATCTTACAAATTCATGTACCATAAGTTGATTAATAAAAGTTTCAGTATACTAAATTCACGTACCACATTATAATAAAAATTAACTTTAATGATAAACTAATTTCAAATCCATTAATAAAATTTCAGTACACAAGTTGATTTAAATGTAAATAAATTGAAATATTACAGAATTACGATAAAAACTCATGTACCACATGATGGTCGTCTTCTCAAGCGAGCTCCACGACGAGGTTGAGACATAGCAATATGTGATGATGGATGATGAATTATATCATCCATATCTTGTGTGTTACCTCAATAGGTGATAGCTGTGGTAATGAATTCGGTGGATGAATTGAACTTGATGCGATGATTGAATGAACTACAAGTGTAGGAATCGTAATAAAATCTAACTAAAACAAAAAAGGGAGGAATAATATCACCTTCGACGACGACTGGTGGAGGCAGTGGCAGCGACGAATGACAGTATGACAGCGGTTGAGTTGAGAGAGGAGAGGAAGACAGAGAAAGGATAAGGATTTTTGGTTTAAAAATGAGAGGTGGGGGAGGGGGGTGGAGACGGAACTCGTGTAAATTGTACACATTGTACACGAGTTTGGTGAAACCGTGTGCATTGTACATGAGTTTGGTGAAATCGTGTGCAATGCATATGATTTCCTACAACACACGTGGCTCCAACTGTGCACCGTTTGAGCCACATCAGACGAACGGACACGAGTTTCATGAATTCACAATGTACACGATTTAGATACGTGTCAAAACTTACCTTATTTTCGTTTTTCGTTTTTACATTATTAAAAAAAAAGTCCGCAAGAATGATATAAATTTCGAGGCGTCAATCAGATATGACACCATTCTGATAAATTTGTTATTCTAACCTTATTATCACGTGAAATTACTTTTCAATCCTTTCTTTCAGTCGCGTACTTCCCCGGTTCACCATTTTTTCCTATTTTTCTATCTCAATTTTTTCTAACTCAATTATTTATTTTTCCCTTTCAACTTTTTTCAACTCGATTTTTATTTTTCTATTTTAAAATATTTCTAAGTTTGATTCCTTATTTTCTCTTCCAATTTTTTTATTCTTTATTTTTCTATTTAAAAAATTTTATTTGATTATTTATTTTGTTTTTCAAATTTTTTTTATTCCTTATTTTTCTCTTCAATTTTTTTTTCTAATTCTTTATTTTGTTTTTTAAATTTTTCTCAGAATCTTTATATTTCTCATCTCCATTATTCGTTCACCAATAGAAATTTGAAGAAATCGCTAGTATTAGCGATGAAAGAGAGAGGAGAGAAGAAAAAAAGAGAGAGGGAAAAACTGGCGATAAAAGAGGGAGGAGAGAAAAAGTGAGCAATAAAAGTGGTGTAGTGGAGTGGCTGTTAGTTAGCTTTTCCCTTGTAACCTATTAATAGCAGCCTTCTTTAACTTGTTTCTCTTTTACTACACAGTAACAAGGAGTTACTCCTATTTGGTTTAAGTTTGAAACTTCTATAAAGCATCATTGAAATATTATCAAACTTTGTGTGCAAGACTGCATCAAGAAGATAGGGGACATAAAAAAAAAGTTATAGAAGATAGAGGAGAGAAAAACAAGGCAAGGAGCGATGGGAAAAAAATGAGCGATAGAGTGATAGAATGATAGAAAAAGGAGCGATTGGCTGATAAATTTCAGAAAATCACAAATTGTCACATAATAATGACAAAATTATATGTCATTAAGTTGAGGCCAATTAAATAATGTCACATGTTATTTTTGGGCATTTGAATTCAACCAATCAAATTATGTTAGGACCATATGATGACATAACTTGGTCTAATAAGATTGCCCAACGTATGACATAAATCGGTCCAATCAAAATTCGTCGCGTCTATTTGATGAAATAAGATAACCTAATTGGATTGTGCCAAGTGGCAATGTACTTAAAATCAAATGGATCCAAGCCCACCTAAGGCCCATGAAAAACCCTATAAATAGAGGGGTTCATTCACCATCCTGGAGAGGATCAAAATACCTCGTCTTGCCGTGGATCAAAATCCTTTCCACACTTGGGATTAAAATCCCTCCACCATCTGAATATAAAGGTGAAGCCAAAGAAGATCCAAATCATCATAAAAATTCAAGGGAAAGAATCAGAGGATAAATATTAGAGATTGTATAAACCCCCAAAATATCTCTACCTTTCATCTCTTTCTCAAGAATCAAGAGAAAGTAATGACATTAAAGAAAATCTTCCAAAGAAACTTTATTCATGATAATGAGAAAAAAATATGAAGAAGATTGCTCCTCACTGCAAGAGCTTAAACTGCATAATGCTCCTTCCTCATATGAGCTCAAAAGGTGGGAGGGAAAAAAAAAAAAAAAAAATTATCGAACTACGTTATGACGTGATCCTTCTTTTTAAAGGATACCTAGGTAGCTTAAAGAAAATAAAAAGTTTAGTCTAGCAAAAAAAAAAAAGTCACTATGTCAATTATAAATTGAACATAGTTATTGTTGGGCGCTATATGAAAGGTGATCACCACCATTGAAGTAGGCAAGCAAATGATCCTTGCTAAGGATAGGCAAAGGAACCGTCAAATTTGGACCAAATTTGGATCATGATTCACATTTCAATCTCATGGAACTGTCAAATTTGGACCATGATTCACATTTCAATCTCATAGATGAAAAATCTAATTATTGTGGGTAAGTTGGGATATGTTTATGGCCGAGAATTCCAACTCCAAATTAAATCAAGATTTCATAAATTTGAATTTATCTGGGATTTAAATTTGGGCATATTCCAAATCTTACCCAATTTACAATTGGAATAAAAATTCAAATTCAAATTTTATTCCAATTTCAAGCATAGATCCAAAATTCTATTAAAAAATTTTACAACTTTAACAAATTCAAACCTCAATTTGGCCATATATTCCAAATCGAGATTGGGGTAGAAATTCAAATTCGAACTTTACTCCTATTCAAGTCAAAATTCAAAATCTTTGTACAAGTTCAATTTAGGCATATTCCAAATTTTACGATTTTACCAAATTCGCCATATTCCAAATTGATATTGAGATAAAAACTCAAATTCAAACTTGATTCCCATTCAAGTCAAAATTCAAATAAAAAAAAATCTTATTCTTGAAATCTGGATAGAATTTTAAATTTGGGCATATTCCAAATTTTACAATTATAGAATCTCAATTTCGTCATATTGGGGTAAAAATTCAAAATCAAACTTTTACTCCTATACGTCAAAATTCAACTTTACCCACTTCAAGCCAAAATTTGGACATATTTCAAATTTGTCAAATTTTTATTTCAAATTTTCAATTTGGGCATATTCCAAATTGTGGTTTGTGTAAAAATTAAATACTAAAATATTTTTCGAAATTCATCCACAACTTTCGCATTATTTCAAAAAGGGGGCTTTTGTTGATTGATAAATTTCTACGAATCACAAATTGCCATGTGATAATGACAAGATTTTGTCATTAAATTGAGACCAATTAAAATTTGACAAGTGTCTTTAAATTAAATTCAAAGATATTAAAAATTCAATATGCTCAAGTTAACAAAAGGCTTAAGTTAGCAAGTACCCATTGGGTGAGCCCAAATCCAAATCAAGCTAGAAGATCAAGATCAATGAAGTCAGAAGGCCAATCAAGATCAACAAAAAGCCAAAAGATTAAAATTTAAAACTTAAAATAATCTAAAAGCCTTTTTCCTCTTGAAACTTTTTGAAACTTGAAAGATCTAACTAGCTTGCTAAAATATTATTCTATTTTTAAAGTTTCAAATTTTTGGATCTTTGAAATTAAAACAATAATTAAGTGAGATGACACAAAGACCTTTTTAACATGGTCTGGTTTCCCAACCTACTCCACGAGGCCACACCCAGAGAATAAGATTAACAATCAAAAGTTACTACAATTTACAATCAATATTGACTTATGCATAAAAGAACTCCCTTCTTAAATCATGGTGCAATACTTGATCGACTCTTCCTTTGATTGAATCTTTTCAAATACAAGCTCCCCTTGTGTTGTAGATCACCGCTTGAACTCCCCTCGATGGTGGGTGTATCTTATCCAATACTTGATAGAAATCTCACAAAAGAAAAACAACTCACAGAATTGCATTTATTGAATTAAAAAAGAAATCTCTCTCAAAATTTTACGCCATAAACAATACTTGAACAATTTGAGAGAATAATAACAAACTTTGCTCCACACTTCTCTTGATATGTTCCAAGACTACACAATAAATAGACAAGAAAAATTGACATGAGAAAGAAAGCGAATTTATCACAATTTCAATTCAACTACAAATCTCTAAATAGAATTAAAACACAATTTTCATATAGTCAATTAGTAAAATATTCCAAGAAATAAAACTAGCCGTTGGAAACATTTAAGAGCTCAATTTCAAATTTAAATTCAAATACACAAATAAATTGAATTATACACATAAAATAAATAGAGAAAATGATTAAATAAAACTTAATATTTTTGCCAAAAATGCCAATAAATAAAATTCCTTTCAAAACTGATATGGAGTGGGCAGAGCCTCAAAGATTAAAATTTACAATATATATAATCAAAATTGGAAGTTGGGTCATTTGATTTATCGATCTAATGCTTCTATGATTAAGAAAAAAAATTGGTTGTGTTTCATTTAAAGCGTTGCGAATAACAATGAAAAAAAAGTGTATTTACGAAGAAAAATAAATAATAATTTTCATTCTTTATATTTTAAAGTTTTAACATAAACTTTTGATTTATATTTTAATTAATTATTTAAACGTTACTGAATTAATTATTTAACATTTTAATTAATTAATTCATTTTGTTTTTGTAAAGTTCTAATTAATTAATTCCGTTAAGACGTTTTTTTTTTACTTTCTTTTTAAACTAAATGAAGTGTTGTTGATTTGGGGATGAAAAATTTTGGTTAAGGTTCGAAATTGTGTTAACCGTAGATAACAACCGACAAGCATACGATGTAGGACTGAGGTCATGTCGAAAAGGCAGGACCAGTGGTCCTTTTCACAACACAACAACAATCTTTTTCATCTAAAATTCTTCTTTTATTCCAACATCTAGTATTGAGGTTTACAATGAAGTTAATATCAAACAAAAATTAATTTTTAAAGCAAATATTTATTTTTTTTATGTTATATTAGTTTTTATTATGCATTTTAAAAATCAATAATGATACAATAATGTTTTTATTTATATTTTGAAGGGAAAAAAAACTGATACCAAAAACTCATGTTATCGGATGGGCCCAAAGTTTCCTATGCTCTATTTATTTTGATCTCTTGTTCTCATTCTCTCACGCACTCCTTGATTTTGGCTACATGATTAGTGAACTATATCAAGGTTTAAGGTTGAGTTAAAAATGCAAAACCGAGCATAGTCAAATGGTTAAGACATATATCGGTAACACTTTTCATATTCAAAATTTTTATTTCAAATTCATATTATTAATTTAAATAAATTTCAAAGCAATAAATAAGTGTAAAACTTGTATATTTATAAGTTGTATATATATAAATTAGTAATTCTTTTATATTTGAAGACTTTTGTATTTTTAGATTAAATTTCATCATATTCTTTTGAGATTTTTATTATTTTAAGATTAAATATAATATAATTAAAAGTAATAATTATTAAATCAACCTAGGTAAATAAACTTTTCATAGTCTAACTCTTTAACACATACATTTTTTTTCTTTTACTTTATTTTATATTATAGTAATAAAATTAATATGTACTTTGAATTTATAAAAGAATTTCATTAGTTGCTTAATATTACAAATTGATAAATTTATTTTATTATTCTTAATTAGTAAAATTATAAAAAATATGAGATTAAAAATAATAAATTATTAATAAAATAGGTTGAAAGTGAAAATATATAAAATATCTTAAATTAATTATCTCATGCCATTTTTAGTGATTTTAAAGTTACATTTCATTATTTTTAATATATTAATTAAAAAAATAAATAGGTATTTTAATATTTTTATTTTTAAAATGTTGTTTTACCCGATATGGACCCTTTATTTTTTAAAATGTTTTGTTTGTTTATTAAAGATTCTAACGATTTTTAGAGCTAACATTTTGTTATTTATTGAACTTTTTAACTTGAGATCAAATTAATTTATTGATTTAATATAATATTATGATTAAATTTATTTAAATTATATCATTATGAGATGACCGAAAGTTTTGTATCTCACCTTTTAAGATTCCGATTCCACACAAGTTATTCTTGATAATTAATTTATTAATTTACCATTGAATTAATTAACACATTTTGATGTATTAACTTACATTATTTTTTTTTTCAACGATAAGAACATGAGCTTGTAAAATAAAATTGCACAAACGTTCTAAATAAAAAAATACATTAATTATAAAAGAACAATAAAAAAATAATAGTAAAAAAAAATACAAATCATAACTATACACTAATCTTTTAGAGTAGATGGAGGTATATGTCAATTACTGCTGAGCTATGCTCACTTTGGCGTTGATATCCTCACTCTCGATAATTGCTTGACAAATACTATTATTGAACTTCATAAAATTGTGAAATGGTGACATCGCAAGCCAAGTATTTGAGATATATATTTTTGACACATGCATCCATTGCAACTTTATGAATATGCATCTCTTGCAACTTGATGTATATCCATCTATTGCAACTGTTGATGAATATGCCACCAACATCTCAAAAAGTTTCTAAGATTGAATAATCTTTGAGAGATGTTTTGAGAGAACTAAGAATAAAGTAGTGAAACTCTAAGTGCTGTGAAAAATATGGTGGAATAAGCCTATTTTTATAGCAGTAGAATATAAGAAGTTACAAAAGCTTTTGAAATTCTAAAACACTCTTGAAATTCTAGTATTAATTATAATTAAAGAAAAAATTAATTTCATGTCGTAAGAAAACTTTTTGCATTCTATCCTTTTAAATTTTATGCATTTATTAGTATTGATAATTAATAGTTAATAATTAATTTAACATTTATAATAATATATTAATGGCTTAGTTGGTAAATAATTAGTAAAATTAGTAAGGGACAAAAATGTCCAAAAATGTTTTCCTACCTCCTCCCTTTTTAATATAATATAGATTAAGTTTCTTAGTAAAAAAATTTCGGGCGTTAGACCCATGATATCTTGCACTTGCTAATGACCATAAATGATTTTTTTTTTTGTTTTTTTTTAAAATATGAATTTAATAAAAAAATAATGGCAAAACTAATCATGAAAATAAATAAATAAATAAATACTCAAATGTGATTCCTCGGTCCACTTCTCCGTTCAGGTTTGCTCAATCTCTTTAGTTATATCAAATTGGATATTGCATTTAAAATTTAAACATAATTTCAAAATTCAAAAGGTCACTTGTACTTCTATATATATACACTCCACGTTATCTTTGCTTTATTCTTCATACATCCAATTGTGAGCAACAATTTTATTTTGGGTTCTCTTTCATTTTAATAGACTTCTAGAGGGGAGCATTTCTTTTATTTCATTTTTTCTTCAATTTTTACTTTCATTCTTCTAGCTTTCTTTTTGCTTCTCTTTCTATTGGTAAACAAATATGTTTCTTGTTTTAAAATTAAAAACAAAAAATAATTCAGAAAATGAAATTTTTGGAAACCATGAAAGAAAATTCATCGACTCTTTGAAAATGAGTGAAAAATTTTTCCTTAAATTTTTAGGTAACAAGTGTTGGATTTTTAATATGTGAAAGAAAGTGAGCAAACCGTTGAGTATACAAATTTAACATCCGAAAATTAAATTTATGCATTAAGAATATGAAACTTATTTTATATTTATAACAAATTCATGTTGTTATTATTTCATTATAATAATGATAATGATCATTATAACAAATAATGATCATTATTTATTTCCTAAGTTGTTTTTTGTTTCCATTTTATGTTATGCAACTTTAACTTTTTGTTAAAGTTACATTTCAAATGAGAAGTTTTTTCTTCGTGTTGTTAAAGTTGAACTTAATTCATGTGTGAGGAGTTTCATGTCTACACAACTATATATAGTTGTCAATTTTTTTTTGAGATATCCAAGCATACCACAATTGGGTATTCTCTTCCTCTCACAATAATTCTCTCTTCTTTTGAGTTGTTCTTCTGGTTTATGTTGAAAGCAAGTATCTAAGAGTTCTGCCAGATCCGAGTAGTTTGAGGTTGCAGTTCTACCGGAGTTAGTCGTTGTATCATGCTGAGCGATCGTTGTAGTCTACTAGCAACTTGGGCAAAAAGAATAATTGTCTTCAGGTCAGCGCTATTGAAGCGTGCCTAGACTATTTTTATCAAGTTTTGGTGTTCATCAAGTTGTTCAAATTTATATAATTTGTAGCCAGTTACATTGTAATATGTTTGTCAGTATTACATCGTTCATATATACAGCGTATATTTACTTAACAATCTGAAGACAATTATCATGGCTGCAAACACTTCCTCCAATGCTCCTACGATGATGGGATTGACCATTGTCAAATCACATGCTGAAAAACCAGATAAGTTCAAGAGAGAAAACTTTACAAGATGGAAATAGAAGATGATCTTCTATCTCACCACCCTAAATCTTGCTCACATCCTAAAGGATGTATGCCAACTACTCCTCTAGAAGCAATCACTCATGAAACTGAGGCTACCAAGCAAGCATGGTTGCATTCAGACTTTCTGTGCTGCAACTACATTCTACGTGCCTGGATGACACCTTGTATAATGTCTACTGCAATGCCTTTGATACTTCAAGGCAGTTGTGGGAGCCATTAGACAATAAGTATAAGTTTGAAGATGCTGGTACTAAGAAATTCCTTGTTGGAAAGTTCTTAGATTACAAAATGGTTGATACCAAGTTGGTAGTCAATCAGTTGGAAGAATTATCATAAGTGATTTGCAAAGTGAAGGATTGGTCATTAATGAACCATTCTAAGTTGCTACTGTGATTGAGAAGTTGCCTCCTGCTTGGAGAGAATTCAAATGTTATCTCAAACACAAGCGAAATGAGTTGTCCATGGAGAATCTTACTGTGAACCTCTACATTGAAGACGACAACAGAAAGGGGGATAAAGAGCCACAAAAATTTGAAGCTAAAACACATATTGTTGAAGCTTCAAGGCGTCATCCCAAGAAGAACCAATCTAAGACAAAGAACGTGAATCTTGGGCTAAGGAATGACGCTAACAAGCGCATTTGTGGAATCTGCTAGGTTTGTGGTAAAAGTGGCCATATAGATGCAAACTGTAGACACAAGAAGGAACAAGGCTCCAACAACTAGATCAATATTGTGGAAGATGACAATCTAGTTGCTGTCGTCTCTAAGGTAAATATGGTCTCTAACACCAAAGGCTGGTGGATTGATACTGGTGCTACTAGGCACGCTTGTAGGGATAAATCATTGTTCAACACTTATGAGAAGCTAGATGACAGTGATAAACTGTACATGAGAAATGCTTCAACAGCCTCAGTAGAAGGCAGAGGAAAAGTCCTACTGAAATGGACTTCTGGAAAGATACTTACCCTCAGTGATATAAGACATGTGCTAGAGATTCGAAAGAATCTTGTGTCAGGAATCTGAATGATGGCATGTTCAAATTGAATTTACTGGCACAAGTGCCCAATAATAATAATAATAATAATAACAACTCTTCTGCTTATATTGTTGAGTCGTGTGATGTATGAAATTCTAGGTTGGGGCATGTCAATTATCATTCTTTACAAAGAATGGTAAGTTTAGGACTATTGCCTAATTTTAATATTGATAATAGACACAAATGTCAAATTTGTGTTGAATCAAAGTTTTCTGGAAAGTCATTTTCATTTGTGGAAAGAAGTAATGAGTTACTTGATTTAATCCACAATGATGTGTGTGATTTGAAGAGTACTCCCATAAGAGGTGGTAAGAGATACTTTATCACATTCATTGATGATTGTAGTAAATATTGCTATGTATATTTATTACATAGTAAAGATGAGACCTTAGATGTTTTCAAAAAATATAAGGCAAAAGTTGAAAATCAACTTAAGAGGAAAATAAAAGTGCTTAGATTAGATAGAGGTAGTGAATATGAATCATCGTCACTTTCTGAATTTTGTGAAGTTAATGATATAATCCATCAAACTAGGCACCTTAGACACCACAACAAAATGGTGTAGTCGAAAAAAAGAACTGAACTTTGAAAGACATGGTCAATTGCATGCTAAATAGTTCAGGTTTACCCCATAATTTGTGGGGGGAGGCTTTGCTTACAACAAATTTTATCTTAAATAAAATTTCACATAAGAAGACTAATAAGTCACCTTATGAAGTGTGGAGAAGGAAGTTACCCTCATATAAAATACTGAAAGTGTGGGGGCGTTTGATAAAGTTACATGTTTCTTTATCAAAAAGGACAAAACTTGGACCTAAGACAATTGATTGTTGGTTTTTTGGCCCTTAATCTCAAATTAATTAATTTTAATTAATTAATTAATTAATGTTTTGATGATAACAAACTTAATTTTATTTATTGACATTTTTTTGTATTTTAAAGTGTCCACAGCGTAGAGCTCGTTACAACGATTCCAATGACTGTTAGATCATCCAAAACGGAGCTCAAACGGAGAAGTTACGATCAAAACAAGAAAGGAAAATACCCGAGAAGATGAAGTGGACAATTCGTAAGCTTGACAAACAAGTGACAAACTTCTTTTTAAAATATATATATTGCAAAAGAAAAAAAAAATCGTGTCAGCATTAAATGCTGACATGTGTCAGTTAAAAAAAAAAGTTTGAATTTTTTTACCGTTTTCTCACACACACACACATATATATATTATATTATATTATTATTATTATTATTATTATTATTATTATATATAATTATGTCACATCTTTATGTATATATATATATATTTTATTTTATTTTATTTTATCATTATTATATATATATATATATATATTATTCTTAATTTATTTTTTTTTTCAAAATTATCTCAACCCTTCATTTTTAATAATTAAGATCTAATGGTTCAAAATTAAACTTGATTTTTTTACCATTTTCTTTCCTCTATTTAAACTCAACTTCTCCTTAAAAAAAANTGTCAGCATTAAATGCTGACATGTGTCAGTTAAAAAAAAAAGTTTGAATTTTTTTACCGTTTTCTCACACACACACACATATATATATTATATTATATTATTATTATTATTATTATTATTATTATTATATATAATTATGTCACATCTTTATGTATATATATATATATTTTATTTTATTTTATTTTATCATTATTATATATATATATATATATATTATTCTTAATTTATTTTTTTTCAAAATTATCTCAACCCTTCATTTTTAATAATTAAGATCTAATGGTTCAAAATTAAACTTGATTTTTTTACCATTTTCTTTCCTCTATTTAAACTCAACTTCTCCTTAAAAAAAATACACAACAATTCTATTATTCTCAATCCTCCATAACTTCAAAATTCTCATTTGCTAATCTCTCCAAGTTCTCAATTTTTCTTTCCATCTTATTTGTAAGAGAAATTTATTGTTGTGAGGATTGAAATTTTTGTGAGCTCAAATTTCTATATTTACTCTATTTGAGAGTTTGTAAGTGTGTGTTTCAAAATCTTCAACTCATTGTAACGGTGTGATCCTCACCGTGGAGAGAATCGTCTTTGCTCTTGTGAAGAGCAGTGTACCGGTTTGACTCCTACCGTGGAAAGAGTCAGAATTTCAATTTACAACCCAAGAGGTGCTTGGGAAGTGGAGTAGGATAGTTGTGCCGAACCACTATAAAAATTCCCGGTGTCAAATTTCTCTAACCCTCTCTCTTATTTATTTTTGCAATTAATCTTAGAATTTAATTGTTTGCTTTAAATTTCTCTTGTTTGCCTTAGAATTCATTTTATCTTACTTTGTTAAAATTACATATCTCAAAAAGTGTATTATTTTTGTTTAAATTGGGCCCATTTATTAAAAAGTTTATATTTTGTTAATTAAACCCTATTCACCCCCCTCTAGGGTTGCCATACCGATCCAACATTGATTGTGTCTTTATAGGCAATGTTATGCATAGTACTGCTTATAGATTCTTGGTGATTAAATCAGAAATACTATCATGGAATCTATTGAAGCTGAATTGTTTAAGGATATATTTCCTTTTAAAAAAGAGAGACCGAAAGGTAATGGTACCAAAAGGAATCATGAGGCTAGCTTTTCGAAAGGTCAAAACAATCAGGAAATTGAGATCAAACCTAGAACAAGCAAAAGAGCTAAGAAAACTACTTCCTTTGGACCTGATTCATAACTTATGATAGAAGGAGAGTCTCAAAATTTTAAAGAAGCTGTGGCATCTCCAGATGCAACTTATTGGAGAGAAGCTAGCAATAGTGAGATAGAGTCCATTTTGCAGAACAATACCTAGGTATTGGTTGATTTACATACCGAAAGTAAATCAATTGGACGTACATGGCTTTTCAAAAGAAAGTTAAAAGCTTATGGTACTATTGATAAATATAAAGCTCGTTTAGTAGCTAAAGGCTATCGTCAGAAAGAAGGACTAGATTTCTGTGACACCTATTCTCTAGTGACGACAGGATGTTGATTGCTCTAGAATCTTTACGAAATTTGGAAATACACCAAATGGATGTAAAAACTACATTTTTAAATGGAGATTTAGATGAAGAAATCTATATGGAACAACCTAAAGGGTTTGTTGTAAAAGAACTTGAAAATAAAGTTTGTAAACTTGTCAAGTCTCTTTATGGGTTGAAACAAACACCTAAACAATGGCATGAGAAGTTTGATCACACTATATTATGTAATGGATTTAAGATAAATGAGTGTGACAAATGTGTCTATGTTAAAACCATAGATCAAGATTGCGTCATTGTTTGTTTATATGTGGATGATATGTTGATAATGGGCACAACTAGAAGTGTTATTGATTCTACTAAAATGTTGTTGAATTCCAGCTTTGATTTGAAAGACCTTGGTCTTACTGTTGTTATCCTTGGAATCAAAATAACAAGAAATCCAAGTGGATATATACTTTCTCTAAGTCGATAGTTACTCCGTTTGATCCAAATTGTAAGTTGAAAAATAATAATGGTGAAGGTGTATCCTTCCCTAGAATACTCTAGAGTTGTGGGTAGTTTAATGTACATAATGAATTGTACAAGACCTGATATTGCCTATTCAGTTGGAAGATTGGTAAAATACACTAACAATCCTGGGTATGATCATTGGAATGCATCAGTCAGAGTTTTAAAGTACTTGAAGTACACTTTAGACTATGGATTCAATTATACGAATTATCCATCTGTACTAGAAGAATTTAGTGATGCTAGCTGAATTTCTGATAGCATGGAAACTAATTAAGTCAACCAGTGTGTTTGGGGATTAAGTACCCTGGACACGTGGAGGACCCCTATTGGTGCTCCAAGATGGCCCATGAGT